>CM076575.1:1093934957-1094055465 GCA_034641835.2 Pinus albicaulis | reverse complement strand
CACCCTCGAACGAAATTTTCCGACCCGAATGCACTTGGTCGGGCGCCCTCACACGGCGCGACACGACGTGCCCGACCGAATGATGCCACAAGGGATCAAAAGGAAAACGGGCCGCTTGAACGTGCACAAGGCACCCGGGCAGTCACAACCTAACAAAACTAATATGGGCGCCCTCGAATGAAACGACCCAACCTGAACGTGCCTGGTCGGATGACCTCACATGGCGTGACATGACGTGCCTGACCAAATGATGCCACAAGGTAGAAAATGGAAAATGGGCTGCTCAAACATGCACAAGGCACCCGAGTGGTCACAACTTAGCAAAACTGATACGGGAACCCTCAAACAAAACGGCCTGACCCGAACACACCCGGTCAAGTGACCTAATCACAAGGTGGGACACGGTGCACCCGACCGAACGATGCCACAAGGGAGAAAATGGAAAACGTGCACAAGGCACCCAGGTGGTCATAACTTAGTAAAAATGATACGAGCACCCTCAAACAAAATGGCCCGAACCGAACGCACCCCGTCAGGGGACCTGATCACAAGGCGAGACAGGGCACGCCCGACCGAACGATGCCACATTGGAGCAAACAGAAAACGGGCCACTCAAACGTGAAAAATGCACCCGAGCAGTCACAACTTAGCAAAACTAATACGGGTGCCCTCAAACAAAATGGGCCGACCCAAACATGCCCTGTTGGGCAACCTCACACGGCGCGACACGGTGCGCCCAACCAAACGATGCCACATGGAAGAAAATGGCAATCAGGCCACCTAAATGTGCACAAGGCACCTCGGTGGTCACAACTTAGCAAAACTGATACAAGCGCCCTCGAACAAAATGGTCTAACCCGAACATGACCGGTCAGGCGACCTCGCACGGCGTGACACGACGCACCCGACTGAATGATGCCACAAGGTAGAAAATGGCGAATGGGTCGCTCCAACATGCACAAGGCACCTGGGCAATCACAACTTAGTAAAACGGATACGAGCGCCCTCGAATGAAATGGCCAACCCGAACGCACCCGGTCAGGCAACCTGATCACAAGGTGCGGAACGGCGCGCCCGACCAAATGATGCCACATGGGAGCAACTAGAAAATGGGTCCCCCGAACGTGCACAATGCACCTGGGTGTTCAGAACTTAGCAAAAATGATACGGGCACCCTCGAACCAAACGGGTCGACCCGAACGCGCCCAGCCGGGCGACCTGATCACAAGGCGCAACACGACCCGCTTGACTGAACAATGCCACATGGGATCAAATGGAAAATGGGCCGCCCCAACATGCACAATGCACTTGGGCAGTCACAACTTAGCAAAACTGATACAGGTGCCCTTGAACGAAACGGGCTGACCTGAACTTGCTGGGTTGGGCGACCTCACACAACGCGACACGACGCACCTGACCAAACGATGCCACATGGGGGAAAATGGAAAACACGCCACCCAAACATGTACAAGGCACCCGGGCAGTCACAACTTAGCAAAACTGATATGGCCGCCCTTGAACGAAACAGCGCAACCGAAACGCGCTTGGTCAGGCACCTTCACACGGTGTGACACAGCGCGTCCGACTGAACGATGCCACAAGGGAGAAAATGGAAAACGGGCCACCCGAAAATGGACAAGGCACCTGGGTGGTCACAACTTAGTAAAAGTAATACGAGTGCCATCGAACGAAACGGCCTGACCCGAACGCACCCGGTCGGGCGACCTGATCACAAGGTGCAACATGGCGCACCTGACCAAACGATGCCACATGGGAGAAAAAAAAATGGGCCGCCCAAACGTACACAAAGCACCCGGGTGGTCACACCTTAGCAAAACTGATATGGGCATGCTCAAACGAAATGGGTCGACCCAAATGCAACCGGTCGGGTGACCTCACACGGCGCGACATGGCGTGCCTGACCGAACGATGCCACATGGGAGCAAATGGTAAACGGGCTGCCTGAACGTTTACAAGGAACTAGGGTAGTCAGAACTTATCAAAATTGATACGAGCGCCCTCGAATGAAATGACCCAACCCGAATGCGCTTGGTTGGGCGCCCTCACATGGCGTGACATGGCACACTTGACTGAACGATGCCACAAGGGAGAAAAAGGAAAACAGGCTGCCTGATTGTGCACAAGGCACCCGGGCAATCACAACCTAACAAAACTAATATGGGCGCCCTCGAGCGAAATGGCCCGACCTGAATGCGACCGGTCAGATGACGTCACACGGCGCGACGTAGCGTGCCCAACCAAACGATGCCATAAGGGATCAAATCTCAAATCAGTCACTCGAATGTGCACAAGGCACCCGAGCAGTCACAACTTAGGAAAATTGATACGAGCACCCTCGAACGAAACAACCCGACCCAAATGTGCCCAGTCGAGTGACCTGATCACATGGCATGCCTGACTGAACGATGCCGCAAGGGAGAAAATGGAAAACGGGCCACCTGAACGTGTACAAGGCACCCGGGAAGTCACAACTTAGTAAAACTGATACGAGCGCCCTCGAATGAAACGGCCTGACCCGAACGGGCCCAGTTGGGTGACTTGATCAGAAGGCACGACGTGGTGTGCCCGACTGAAGGATGCCACATCGGAGCAAATGGAAAGTAGGCTGCTCGAACGTGCACAATGCACTCGGGCAGTCACAATTTAGCAAAAGTTATACGGGCGCCCTCAAACAAAACAAGCTGACCCGAACGTGCTTGGTCGGGCGACCTCACATGGTGCGACACGACGCACTCGACCGAATGATGCCACATGGGAGAAAATGGCAAATGGACTGCCTGAATGGACACAAGGCACCTGGGTGGTCACAACTTAGTAAAACTGATATAGGCACCCTCGAACGAAACATTCTGACCCGAACGCGCCTGGTCGAGCGACCTCGCATGGTGTGACATGGCACGCCCGACTGAACGATGCCACAGGGGAGCAAATGAAAAATGGGCTACTCGAACGTGCACAAGGCACCCGAGCAGTCACAACTTAGTAACATTGATACGGGCACCCTCGAACGAAACGGCCTGACCGGAATGCGCCCGGTCGGGCGACCTGATCACAAGCCACGGCATGGCGGACTTGACTGAATGATTCCACATGGGAGCAAATGGAAAATAGGCTGCCTAAACATGCACAATGAAATGCACCCGGGCGGTCACAACTTAGCAAAACATATACGGGCACCCTCGAATGAAACGGGCCAACCCGAACGTGCCCAGTCGGGCGACCTCACACGGCGCGACACGTCGTGCCCGACCGAACGATGCCACAAGGGAGAAAAAGGAAAACAGTCCAGTCAAACGTGCACAAGGCACCCAGGTAGTCACAACTTAGCAAAACTGATACAGGTGCCCTCGAACGAAATGGCCCGACCCAAACGCGCCCGGTCGGGCGACCTCACACAGTGCGCCTGACCGAACGATGCCACATGAGATAAAATTGAAAATAGGCCGCCTGAATGTGCACAAGGCACTCGAGTAGTCACAACTTATCAAAACTGATATGGGCACCCTCGAACGAAATGGCCCGACCCGAACGCACCTAATCGGGCGACCTAATCACAAGGCGCAACCTGAAATTTTTGTGTCTTTCATAGAAAAATATGCAAGTTGGTATTTCAAATTGATTCTCATCGTGTTAATATCTGAAATAAGTATCTTTCATATAAATATATGGTTAATAAATTGTTCAATTTATCAATGTTACAAAACAACGTAAATAATAATATATTTGGATCAATTTTATAAACATACGAAATATGTACAAAACTAAGATTCTTATTAATATCCTTTTCATATTTCATTCATTAAAATATGAATTTGAAAGCTTCCCAATGGGTTCATCAACCCTTGATCAAGACACTAACAATGGGTTCATAAGCCTCAATCCAAGCCACTACTCTCTAAATTCATTTTCATTAGTTGTGCTCCTACAGAGTGAAGTATCTCTTTCAAAATAAAATATTCCTGCCCCCTAGAACCACCTTGAAAAAGAAATACCCCTTAAATAATTCTCTTCTCATGTCTTTTAATTACAATGCTTGCCTCTTCAAGATGTGTAGAGTCATGAATTTTCTCCCATTAAACGTTTTAGCCACTTCCTTTGGTTATGTGGGAATACCCTCTTCGTCACCCCTATTAGCTGGCTGTCAACATAACTAGTGTTCATTTAGTTTTGAATATCTCTAAACATATATTAGTATGGTTCCCAACCATTCCTTTTCTAGTCTAATTTACTATGCATCCAGTTCATTAAAGTACACAATCTGACATTAATATCAACCAGACCCCCTTAATCAAGTCTCATTCACCAAAATATGGAATATGTTTCCTAATTTATCGATGATTTTAATTTTACCAAATAGAGATAATATTTACAATAAGATTAAATTCGTCCAGGCTATCACAATGACCCTATTGTACACTTTGGACTATGTATCTCATATAAAAAATGATTCACGACGTTTAATTTAATTGTAACGAAAATTACCTGATACATAACAACAATCCTTCATTCCTTATATTCCCATATCGCTGGGGATATTAGGAACAACAATTGAAGTACATTTAGTGAGGAATAGATATTTCATGACCTTTTACATCAAATCCTTCCATCATATGTCCACTCATACTTACCCTTGCATGAATACCTTTTGAATTATTCATTTTCTATTTAAAATAAATATCCATTAATCTTTGAACAACATAACAACCCTATTTCAGTTTTGTATTCACTTTCTATTTTGAGGGTATGTTAGTATATTTTTTCTCATATACATGTGAGGTCCCTTGGACAATGTACATATAGATGTAATACTTTTGAAAAGATGGTGAATTTGGTTGTTTATTAGTCTCTAACCATGGAGTATTTTAGTAACTTATGTTTGACTTGTATAGTTGGTTCTCACGCTCATCTTACACACCAAATGTCAAAAGGCCAAACCTACGCTGAGATATGCTTATCATGTTTTTTGTTTCCACAAAATATTTCACCCAGGCTTAGCTCTTTTGGAAATATAATTTTTCTTTTGGTTTCTATTTCAATGCATCCTCTACTTCTTATTCCAATGAGATGTGGCTTATTTATTCTAGAGCATATTATTATATGGTTAAGCATAAATGCAATTTTATTGCTTGTAATGATTGTAACACCAATTTTTTTTCTGTTGTTGGTGATGTAGGGTCTGTAACAACTAAGCAATATAACATACATTTCAATAATGTATTATGTGTTCCGAGTCTTTGTTGCAACCTTCAATTAGAATATCAAATAACTCATTCAAGTAAAAGTAGAATAGTAGAGTTTTCATCTCACCAAGTTGTAATCAAGGATTTAGAAGATCCCAAGCATGTCCTAGCCTTTGTATAATATACCAAAATGTGCAAGTTTTCATGTATACTTGTGTAATGTAAATTTTTTGATGTATAAGCATGTTTTCCAACAAACAAACAAAAAATTATCCAATAATGTAATACTCATTATATCCAGAAAAATCATATTTATATAAACAAAATGTTAAATAATATAATGTTTTCATATTCAAATGTTGAAAAATTGTTAATAAAGTAATACTTTACATGTCCACGCATGTAATTGTTTTTCATGTCCAAGTTTGTTGTCCAACCAAACAAATGTTATCCAATGATGCAATTTTCATTATATCCAAATAAATCATATTTATATTAATAAAATGTTAAATAATACAATGCTTTTCATATTAAAATGTTGTGTTGTTTAAACGTTGATCTTGCGACGCTTGGGAGAAACCGTCGGAAAAGTGACGTTTCTCATATAGACGTCGGTCTTGCGACATTTGGCTTCACAATGTCGCAAGACTAACATCCATATGAGAAACGTCGCAAAAGCGACGATATCCCTAAATGTCGGTATAGCGACGGTTTGTGGCGGGATTTGAAAAATTGATAGAAATTCGGGAAATCTCCGACATTACGACAAAAGTGTCAGAACTAAAGTGTCGGAATTTCCGCCAAATGTACTAGTGTGGAAGTGGTGGGGCCATGAAGTAATGAATTAAATTGAAACATTTTAAAACTATAATCAACACCCCTCTTAATAAGAAATTTTATGGAACAATATAATTGGTTCAAATTCACTCCTTTAGAATCCACTTAGCCCATATGTTCGAGGGTCTGGACCAGGGGCTTAACTCCAATGTTTAAACTTCACGAGGTTAGGGTTTATCCCTCATTTCTTTTTTTCGTGTCGAGAGTTTGTCAGAGAGGGAAACTGGGCGAGGGTTTCTACCCTTCCGCCACCTGAAAATTTACACAGTCCTCCAAGAGTATGAGGGGGCTTCGATACTGGTATGGCCTGAAAACTCACACAGCGACTGTGATTTTGAATGGATTTTCAATCATGCTACGGCTGCCTTCCTAAACTGGTGCAATCATCAATTATATGTGTCGACCCTTTTTGGTAATTTTCTGGGGTTTTTGTTTCCTGTTTAGTTATTCTTAGTCTTCGCTTGCTATATGTATAATTTTGAAGATGTTCTTTGTCCATTCAATAGACATTGGCTTCATCTTTACGGTAGCTCGACCTCTACAACATAAGGTAAGAGGTAGTTCTAATTTATGTCCATAGTTGTTATCATTTTCTTGCTAACCCACTTGTGCCTTGATTAACACATATTGTCTGGGGTGGTCTTTGTAGAAGTGGTACTTCCTTTCTTGGTCGCATTGTCTCTCTTCAGGTAAGCTAGTTCCTCCCACTACCTCTCAGTTCATCTTTTCTTTCTCTTCCCTATTTGTCACTTGTTGCCTTCTAAATCTTGTGTGTTTACTTGTCATTGCAGGTGGTGGCCTGAGTATCTTCTGCTGCTACCGTGGTCCGGTATCTCCCTGATGAAATAGGGTAGGTCCCTTCCAATGTGCAACTTTATTTTTATTTTTTATTTTTTTTCGGTTAGGAATTTCACAAACACTTAAAGGGATTTTTTAAGCTTGTAGTTGCTATAGAGTGCAGTATTCAATTTCTGTCCACCATCTTCTTTGTGACGATTAAAGGGTATCATTTGTCGTAATGTGGATGAAATTAGATTTTTTTTTTCTAAGCAGGGTACAAACCCTAATGGTTGTTTGAATTTGTTTTTAAACCCTTACAGGTTCAGTCTTCAACACTTTCTTTAAACTGTATTTGTTATTACCGTATGCTTGCTGGAATTTGTAATTTTAATTAGCTCACCCTTGAGATAAGGCTTGTTCGACTATGAATTTCGTAGGCAGATTTTTTTAAATAAAAATAATAAATGAACATAATCTAAATATGTTGTCAATTGGCTTATGAATTACATGTATTTCCTTGTTTCCAGCGTATGGATTTGTCCTTCTTGTATACTTCTGGGTCCTGCACTTTCTGTTATTTGATACCATTGTCCCGCTTGTATATTACTTGCCCTACAATTTCTGTTATTTAATATGGAAAGACCTCCGACACATTTCAATACTCAGTCAAATTTAAAATGTAGAGAAATAATTTTTCTTTAAATTAAAAATTCAATAACACTTTCTTTATTTTCCCACAGACACACAGATTCACTTTAATAACACTCTGCTTCTCTCTACGGATGGCAGACCCTCACAATGGTGGATTTGGTTTGGTTTTATGCCTTTCAAAAATCTCCATATGGTTGAGAAACTGTCATTTAGTTTCAGAACAATTTATTAAAACTAAACACTTAACCAATTCTAATCTAAATATTCTTTTAATTCGAAAATTACAATAGCGGTGTTAACTAGCTTTTGCCTTTTTTTTTTAAACTAAACAAAAACATAAAAGAAAATTAAATAAAAGTTCAGGTTCCACCTAGCAAAAATTAGCCAGCTTATGGTTGTGGCTCTTCAGTTGGATGCTCCTACATTAGGTAGTGGCACAAGAAATTTACAAGGTTTGATGGATAAAGGCAAAGATTCAAAAGTGAATGAAGGAAAAAGGAAATAGAGGAGAATGAAGACAAATGAAATAAAAAACATGGGAGAATATTTGATTAACTTAGGTCAATTTGTGGCCATATAGAATATCTACCATTCCTCTCAACATTTTCCTCAATGCATATAATTATGTAGAACATTAGATACATTGATAGAAATAGAAAATAGAGATACTTGAGAGAAAGTGTAGACAAGGAGAAAATAAAATTTGTAATTTTGTAGGAAACTAACGTTTTGATGGAAAAATCATAGGATATTGGAGGTGAATGTTGGAAGGGATGTGCTATAATGGCCCTTGATCCTACAGGAAGTTTATGGGGACTAGAAATCTTATGGAACCCAACCGAGCTATAATTCTATAATTGGATGACAAGTTCTCATATTTTTTCACGTAGGTTTAGATATTTTAGATCTAAGGAAAAGGTCAGTCTCAAAACATTATATAACCATCATATATTAGGAGAAAGGGGGCCTTCCTATATAGATTTATGACCCATAAGAGGTTTATCCATGACTAGATATGGATTGTAAAAGGTATAAAACTAATAGAAAAAGATGTAAAATCAATGCTAAACATTGACCATATTTTAAGAATAAACATTAGATACATGAATTTGAAAGATATCCATACATATTTAGAATACCATGAACAAACACATACGTATGCAATGGTATGATAACTAGGATTACCAAATTTTTTATTTCTCTTAATAGTGCAGCAAAATTTTGGAAACCATTCTTGAATTCATTGAAACAAATCAGGAAACAAGAAAAAGAAGACATTGCAAGTGAATCTGAAAACAGTGAAAGTGACTCATTGTTTAGAGATGAACCTATAATTTGTGCATCATGCTATAGAGATATAATTTATACTCTTTTTAATTTAATATGCCTTGAAAATAAGTACTATGAAAGTATTGAAAACTACTTTTTTGTCATAGAATTCTAAAATAGAGGTAGCAGACATGACCATGCAATACTATGGATAAAGAATGCACCAATCTTCTGTAGAAATACTGACATATAAATTGAGAACTTCATTAATACATACTAGTCATGTGATTCCTTAATAATTATAGATGACTTAAAGAAATTTTATCACCATAAACATACAAAACTTCTATGAGATGAAAAAATTTACATTGTAGATTCAATTTCCCACAACCGCTAATGAAAAGAGAAAGATTACTGAGACCTTGACAATGTGACAATAAAAATAAAAAAATGTAACTATAATCTTTCAAACAAAGAAAATTTATAAATATGATGTTGGATATACATTCGATATTTTTTTTACTCATTAAGATTTAATGCATGAATATTATATGCATGAAATAGCATGCATCTTGAATTGTACACCTATATTATTACAAAGAAAACCATCAGACATGTGGAAAAATAGTGTTTCGACACATATTCCAAAGGTAAGAAATGAAAGCATTTAGTCTCAATTGATAGTTGACTCATACAAAACAAATACATATTTTAGCTCATACATGAAAATATTTGATAGAACAATGAAAAGAACTTTCGAACGTATATGAGAAGAACATAAAAATTCAAACATTGAAATTTTAAAAACAATTAGTAGGCTTGGAAAAGCTCTGGTAAATATGGAACAAATATCTGAACAAAATGTTGTGCACATAATTCTATCTCTACCACTAAATACAAGTTGAATAAATTGTATATTCATAATTATCCAGGTGTATATTGGTGGCCACCCACCTATTGCACTTGGGGCCCCACCATTGTCCCTTCTAGTTTTTTAGTTCTGGCAAAACTTACTATTTTTAGCAATTTTTCAGGTCCTGAACTTCTGGAGCCATTTTGAGGTCCTAAATGACATTTTTTGGGAAAATCAGGACCAACATGGGTCCATGGACTGATGTTGCTCACATCAAAAGTTGCAGTCTTTGGATAGGTCTTTCTAATGAGGTATGGTTCATATCAAATGGAGATCGTATGCCAAAGTTACATCCCTGGGAAGTTGAAACACCAATTTACCCAAATGGGGTGCATAGTTTTTTCGCTTCATCTCCTAGGGTTAGGGTTTTGGATGTTTAGGGTTTTTCATTGTTTCTAAATAATAAATAGGCCCTTGAGCCTCATTGTAACTTAGTTCAGAGCCCTGTAGCCACCACATCTCTTCTCAGAGATAAGCTACTAGTGCCCTAGCTAGTTTATTTCCATTCTGTCTGTAAGAAAATTTCAATTATTTGATATTGACGAAATGAAGTGTAATTTCCGCTACATCTTTGTATTTATGGTTACATGTCTATTTTGTTGCATTCTTGCATAAATCCAGATCAGTGGCATCAAAGCGGACTACTTTTTCTCGATCGTTCTTTTCATGTCCCCAACAAGTTCAGGGTATAAGGAGTTAGGGCTTGATCTGGTTGAACCTTTGCAAGATCAGCCTCTCACACCCTGGCGGCCGCCCATGGGGGACAAAAACAAAGATGAGGGAGAAGGAAACCTATAAAAATATTTCTTGAGGAGGCCCTTGAAAAACAAATAAATGCGATGATTGATAATTTTTCCCAGATCCTTAAACGACTGCCCAACGGCAGCGCATCTGCATCCAACAGCCACTCTAGAGGCGCAACTCCCTTTAAGGTACAAGTAAACGTTGAAATTCCCATATTTGAGGGTCAAATAGATTCAGATGTGATAGATAGATGGTTGAATCTATTATAAGGATATTTCTCGGTTCATGACTTTTCCGACTAGAAGAAGATTATTTTTGCACTCCTCAAAGCTACACCCCATGTCAAATACTGGTGGGAAACCTACTGTGAGAAAAAGGATGAGACAAAACCCTCTTTGTTCTCAGCCATACCCACTTGGAATTATTTCTGAGATGCTATCAAGAAACAATACTATCCCATAGGGAGCTATTAGGACAAGTGCATACAATGGAATACACTGCGGCAATAAAGGGATCAAGATGTGCATGAGATGAGGAATCTGTTCCATACCCTACACACAAAGGTGGGTATCAAATATTCAAAGAAACATTTGGTGCTAAATTATCGTAGTTGTCTATGTAGATACATTCAGGAGGAAATGGATTTCCTCGAAATCTTCTCGCTTGGTACGACATACCGGTATGCTGCCAAGATTGAGCAAAAATTCTAATAGAAGAAGCGAGACTTCGGATCTTCGAATCAAAATCAAGGGAAAGGTGCCCCCAAACTATAGAATAAGGGACAGAGACAAGGTATGGCAACCCAAGACAACCTACCAAAGCCACAATAAATGAACAACACTGCGAACCCAAAGAAGGACATGGGAAAGTGGTGTGAATTCCATAAGAGCTCCACTCACAACACAAGTGAGTTTCGGGCCAGGAAGTCGTTGGTGACCGAGATGAGGGCTTCTAAATCACATGCATGCTCTGACTCTGAATCATAACCTCATAAGGGGAATGACAAATGGAAGCAGATTATTGATGCAGAACCCAACGACAATGTTGCCATGATCCAGATTTATGCAGGAATGCAACAGAATACAGAAATAACCAAAAACATAGAAATACAGTGGAAATAAGGCTTCATTTCATTAATATCAAATCACATAAATATTCTTACAAACATGATGGAAATAAAATAGCTAGGGTGTCGGTAGTGAATCTCTGAGAAGAGATGTGGTAGCTACGGACCTCTGAACTGTGTTACAATGAGGCTCGAGGGCCTATTTATTATGGAGAAACAATGGAGAACTCTAAACATCCAAAAACCTAACCATAGAAAATGAAGCACCAAAATTATGGGCCCCGTTTGGGTAAATTGATGTTTCAACCTCTCGGGGACGTAACTTTGACACACTATCTCCGTTTGGGGCTTCAGAACGGCTCCAAAAGTTTAAGACCTGAAGAACTGCTAAGAATAGTAAGTTGTGAAAAAATTGAAAGAGACAATGGTGGGGCCCCAAGTGGAATAGGAGGGTGGCCACCAATATCCACCTGGATCATTCCTCCCCCCTTAGGAAGAAATGGTCCCCATTGTGTTGAGTTCCTCCATGATATGAGGAAACTTCTATTGAACTTGGTCCCTGGTGAACCACTTGCCTTGGTGCAGGAGTTGGCCAACTTTACTAACCCGATATAGCTGGATATTCTGTTGGCGAGTGTTATTGATTTGCATGTCCATGATACAGTCTGTGGTGGCATGTTCTATGCAGTCTGGGTTTAGCTCTTTTGGTGTGAGTTCTTCTACAATGTCAGAGGTGTCCAATAAAGGTGGGAATTAGTGACAAAGGCAGTCTACATTGAATACTGGGTGCAGACCAAGGAATGGTGGAATACTGAGCTCGAAGGCATTGTTCCCTATAGCGTTTTTGATGGTGTACTACCCATATCAGAGCGGGCGAATCTTGTGGTGGGGTCCAGTGAGGCGGTCCTTCTGCAAATGTAGCCTCACATTTTCGCCCACCTAGAATTTGTGTGGCATCCGATGTTGATCATGTCGTTGCTTGTACTTAGCATTGGCTCTGTCCAATATGCCATGAACCTGTTGGTGGATGTGCTGAATGCGCTCGATGAAGTTGTTTTATTTGTCAGCTTCAGACTGGACATGAGTTGAATCAGCCTGAGTAGCTGTAAATGGCATGGATACGTTAATGGGACATAGTGGCTGGAATCCCAAGCCCACCTGAAAGGGGTTGTGGCTGGTTGAGTTGTGGAGAGCCTAGTTATAACTTTTTTGTACATAGCGAAGGCGCTCATCCCGTGTGCATGGATGTTTTGAATTGTACATGCGCAGAATTTGTACAATCATCCTATAGACGACCTCTGTCTGGCCATCACTTTGGGGATGGAAAGTTGTGGACTTGGTGAGCTTCGTGTCCAACATTGACCAGAATCTAGACCAAAATGTGCTGAGGAACATACTGTCATGATCTGATATGATAGACTGTGGGATCCCAAAGTGCACCCACACTCATTCAGAGAAGAGTTTAGCAGTGGCTTCTGCTATGATATTCTTCTTCGAGGCCACCATAATGGCCATCTTTGAGAATCTGTCGATGACCATGAAGACACAGTCGTTTCCATGCTTAGTATAAGGAAGGCCTCACATGTAATCCATGGAGATGGATTCCCAAGGTCGACTAGGGGTAGGTAGCAGATTATAGAGCCCTTGCTTCTGGATGGTCGGTTTGGCAATGGCATAAGCAGTGGATGATCTAATGTACTTCCCAACATCCTGTCAAAGTTTCAGCCAATAGAAATAATTTTGTAGTACTGCCACTATTTTCTCAACCCAAAAATTCCCAACGAATTGACTGTAGTGTGCTTCCCATATCATCTTTGCATGCTCGCTTGAAGGAACACAAATGTGTCCCAGGTGAAAAAATAGTGCATCTTGGAGGTGAAAATTTGGAACTTGCATAACCCCCTAGAGTGCCTTGTATGTGTAGCTGAATTCTAGATCACTCTTGTAGAGAAGCGACCCATCAGAAGTCTCATGCCCATAAGAGTTGAGAATGGTGGTGATGGCCATGATCAGTGGTCGGCTGAGACAGTTTGCAACATTATTGGTGCTACCCTTCTTGTACTTGATGTTCAAATGAAATTGTTGCAGATATGTGGACCACTTATGATGGCGACTGTTCTGTAACTTCTCTTGTGTTTGTATGAACTACAGGGGTCGGTGGTCTGTGTGGATGATTGTCTCCTTCCCAAAAATGTAATGCTTCCATTTTTGACAAGCCTGCACAATGGAATACATTTCTTTTTCATAAGTGGGATAATTTCATACTGTGTTGGACAATGTCTCACTGTGATATGCCACTGGATGCCCCTGTTGAGTAAGAACTGCCCCAATAGCATATTCATAAGCACCTATCTTGATCTCAAATGGTTGTTACAAGTCTAGTAATGTGAGCACTGGGGCAGAACATAGGTGATGTTTCAATTCTATGAATGCCTTTTGTTGAGATTTCGACCAACAAAATTTTGCTTTCTCTCCTCCCTTGGTGACTTGAATCAAGGGCCAAGTGATATGAGAGAATCCCAACACGAACCTGTGGTAGAAATTAGCAAGACCTAGAAATCTGCGAAGCTCTGTTGGGGTGGTTGGGGCTGGCCAATCCCGAATGACTTGGATCTTGGTTGGATCCACATGCACCCCCTTTCATCGGTAATGTATCCCAGATATTGAACCTAGGTCATGCCAAAAGTGCACTTCTCCAAATTGGCACACAACTTGTGTTGCCGCAATGTTTGGAGGACTTCTCGGATGTGGTGGAGGTGCTCTTCCGAAGTCTGGATGAAGATTAGAATGTCATCCAAGTATACCACTACAAATGAGTTGGTGAATGGATGCAAGATGTCATCCATCAACCTCATGAAAGTTGTGGGAGCATTTTTTAATTTGAAAGGCATGATGATCCATTCGAAAAGCCCCTCCTTGACTTTGAAGGCAGTCTTCCACACATCAGAGGGTTCGATTGGTACCTGGTGATACCCAGACTTCAAGTCGATCTTGATGAAATATTTTTCCACTTTGAGTTGGTCCAGAAGGTCATCAATCCATGGGATCATGTACCTATTGTGGACAGTGATCTTGTTCAACACCCGATAATCAATACAGAGTCTCCAAGTCCCATCCTTCTTCTATACCAACACGATCGGGCTCCCACAGGGCGATGAACTTGGCCGGATGTGATCTTTCTACAGCAGCTCCTGAATCTACCTCTTGATTTAATCATTATTTAGAAAAGAGAACCTATAGATCAGTCCATTATGTAGTTACGCACTTGGGGTCAGGTTAATGGGCTGCTTGACCTGATAGTGTAGAGGCACCCCTGTGGGTGAGGTGAAGATGTCCCTGTACTCCTCCACAACCTTGTCCATTTGTTGTTGTCATGCAGAGGAGCCATGTCTATAGGTCGTGGCCATAGTCTTCTTCTTGCCCTAGGGGTGGATCATCAGGAAAACAAATTTCTTGGTTTGGGAAATGAGCTTACTTCATTGTTTTGTGGTAACCAAAGAGATAGTGGGAGGCGGCGGTACCTTTGTTATCCCGTACAATTTATTTCCCAAAGTAACAATAACAGCGCAAGGCTGAGAATCATACATAGCATGTCACTTCCACAAGTGTGGTTGGCCTAATAATACATCAGAAACATCAATAGGAGCAATGTCACAAAATACTTTATCCCTGAAGGGCTTGATGCTATAGGGAAGGAGACACTGCTAGCTGATGCAGAGATCCCATCCTTGGTGAAGCCACCCGAGGGTGTATGGTTGTGGGTGCAGTGTGGTCAGCAAGCCCAACCGCTTCATGACATCTGCTGAAATGAGGTTCTTTTGGCTCCCATTGTCAACAATGAACCGTAATGGGGAGCCCTTTAACCACATCCTGGGAGTGGAAGAGATGCTCTACCTCCTCTGGATTTTCTGGTTCCTCCTTTTGTATCTTCGTAGCGTAAATAGTGGTGTTGGGCATTGCATCAATAATATGCTTCCCTTTGTCATATACCTTGTTAGGTTCTGATTTAGAGTCGGAGCATGCATCTGATTCAAAATTCCTCATCTCAGTCACTAGCGACTTCTTGGCCTGACACTCACTTATGTTGTGAGTGGAACTCTTATGGAACTCACAGCAATTTCCCGTGTCCTTATTTGGCTTCACGGTGTTTTTCTTTGCTTGTGTTTTTCGTAGGTTATCTTGGACTGCCATGCCTTGGATTTTTCCTTTATTCTACAGTTTGGGGGCACCTTTCCCTTGCTTTTGACTCGCAGATCCAAAGTCTTGCTTCTTCTGTTTGAATTTCTGCTCAATCTTGGCAGCATACCGGTATGTCGTACCAAGCGAGGAGATGTCGAGAAACTCCATTTCCTCCTGAATGTATCTTTGTAGACAACCACGATAGTTTAGCACCAAATGTTTCTCTGATTATTTGATACCCAACTTTGTGCGCAGGGTATGGAACATATTCGTTAGCTCATGCACATCTTGATCCCTTTGTTTCCGCAGAGTGGCCCATTGTATGTACTTGTCCTCATAGCTCCACACGGGATAGTATTGTTCCTTGATGGAATCTCGAAAGGAATTCAATGTGGGTACGGCTGAGAACAGAGAGGGTTCTGTCTCGTCCTTTTCCTCACAGTAGGTTTCCCACCAGTCCTTAACATGGGGGGTAGCTTTTGAGGAGTGCAAAAATAATCTTCTCCTCGTCGAAAAAGTCATGAAATGAGAAATCTCCTTCTAATAGATTCAACCATATATCTATGGCATTTGCATCTATTTGACCCTGAAATATGGGAATGTCAAAGTTTACTTGTACCTTAAAGGGAGTTGCGCCTCCAGAGTGCCTGCTGGATGCAGATGTGCCGCCGATTGGCAGTCATTGAAGGATCTGGGAAAAGTTATCCATCGTTGCATTCCTTTTTCTTTCGAGGGCCTACTTGAACAATATTTTGATAGGATCTCCTACTCCCTCATCTTTCTTTTCATTCCCCATGGGCGCCCGTCAGGGTTTGCGAGGCTGATCTTACAAAGGTTCCACCGGATCGAGTGCTAACTCCTTATACCCCGACCTCGTTGGGGACACTCAAATAAGGATCGAGAAAAAGCAAACAACTCTGATACCACTGATATGGATTTATGCAGGAATGCAACTGAATACAGAAATAACCATAAACATAGAAATACAACGGAAATAAGGATTCATTTAATTAATATTAAATCACAGAAATATGCTTACAAACATGATGGAAATAAAATATCTAGGGTGCTGGTAGCAAATCTCTGAGAAGAGATGTGGTGGCTATAGACCTCTGAACTATGTTACAATGAGGCTCGAGGGCCTATTTATTATGGACAAACAATGAAGAACTCTAAACATCCAAAAACCTAAACCTACGAGATGAAGTGCCAAAACTATGGGCCTCGTTTGGGTAAATTTGTGTTTCAACTTCCTAGGGACGTAAATTCAGCATACTATCTCGATTTGGGGCTTCAAAATGGCTCTGGAATTTTAGGACCCGAAAAACTGCTAAAAATATTAATTTGTGAAAAAAATGAAAGAGACAATGGTGGGGCCCCAAGTGGAATAGGCGGGTGGCCACCAATATCCACCTAGATCATGCCACTGTGAAGATCCAGAAAGAGGAACTAGAAGATACAGAGGAGGAAGAGCGTCTCTTCCACTCCCAGATGTGGGTAAAGGTTTCCCCACTACAGTTCATTGTTAACAATGGGAGCCAAAAGAACCTCGTTTCAGCAGATGTCGTGAGGCAGTTGGGCTTGCCAGCCATAGCGCACCCACAACCATACACCATCGGGTGGCTTCACCAAGGACGAGATCAACGCGTCAGCCAGTAGTGCCACCTTCCCTATAGCATCAAGCCCTTCATGGATGAGGTATTGTGTGACATTTCTCCTATTGATGTTTCTGATGTATTATTAGGCCAACCATACTTGTGGAAGCGACATGATATGTATGAGTCTCGACGTCATGCTGTTATTGATACTTTGGGAAATAAGTTGTACAGGATACCAAAGGTACCACCACCTCCCACTATCTCTTTGGTTACTTCAAAAAAATGGAGTAGGCTCATTTCCCAAACTAGGAAACTTGTTTTCCTGATGATCCTCCCCTAGGGAAAGAAGAAGCCTATGGCCACAACCTCTAAACATGGCTCCTATGCACGACAACAACATGTGGACAAGGTTATGGAGGAGTACTGGGAAATCTTCACCTCACCCAAAGGGGTGCCTCTGCACTACCAAGTCAAGCCCCCCGCTGAACTGACCCCAGGTGCGTCGCTACCCAATGGACTAATCTATATGTGCTTTGTTCTAGAGAATGATAAATTCAAGAGGCAGATTTAGGAGCTACTGCAGAAAGGTCGCATCCAGCCAATTTCATCGCCCTGTGGGATCCCGATAATGTTGGTATAGAAGAAGGATGGCACTTGGGGACTTTGTATTGACTATCAGACGCTAAACAAGACCACTATCCAGAATAGGTACCTAATCCCACAGATTGATGACATTCTAGACCAACTCAAAGGGGGAAAATATTTCAGCAAGATCGACTTAAAGTCTGAGTATCACCAAGTACCAATCAAACCCTATGATGTGTGAAAGAATGCCTTCAAAGCAAAGGAGGGCCTCTTCAAATGGCTCATCATGCCTTTTGGGCTGACGAATGCTACCACAACCTTCATGAGATTGATCGATGACATCTTGCATCCATTCACCAACTCATTTGTAGGGGTGTACTTGGATGACATTCTGATCTTCAGCTAGACTTGGGAAGAGCACCTCCACCACATCCGAGAAGTCCTCCAAACACTACGACAACACAAGTTGTGTGCCAATTTGGAGAAGTGAAATTTTGGCATGACCCAGGTTAAATATCTAGGATACATTATTGATGAAAGGGGGGTGCATGTGGACCCATCTAAGATCCAAGTCATTTGAGATTGGCCAACCCCAACCACTCTAATAGAGCTTTGCAGATTTCTAGGTCTTGCTAATTTCTACCGCAGGTTAGTGTTGGTATTCTCTCATATCACTTGGCCCTTGAGTCAAGTCACCAAGGGAGGAGTGAAAGAAAAATTCTTTTGGTCAGAATCTCAAGAGAAGGTGTTCGTATAATTGAAACATCGCCTATGTTCTTTCCCAGTGCTCACATTACAAGACTTGAAACAACCATTTGAGATCGAGACAAATGCCTCTGACTATGCTATTGGGGCAATTCTTACTCAACAGGGGCATCGAGTGGCATAGCATAGTGAGAAATTGTCTGACACAGTTCGCAAGTATCCCACTTATGACAAAGAAATTTATTCCTTTATGCAGGCTTGTTGACAATGGAAGCATTGCATTTTGGGGAAGGAAACAATCATCCAAATAGACCACTGAACCCTACATTTCATACAGACACAAGGAAAGTTTAAGAACGATCTCCATCAAAAGTGGTCCACATATCTGCAAGAATTTTATTTGAACATCAAGTACAAGAAAGCTAGCACCAATAATTTTGTAGACTGCCTAAGCCAACCACCGATATTGGCCATAACCACCATTCTCAACTCTTGTGGGCATGAGACTTATGATTGGTCCCTTCTCTACAAGAGCGATCTATAATTCAGCCACACATACAAGGCACTCTTGGGGGGTACGCAAGTTCCAAAATTTCACGTCCAAGATGCATTGTTATGTCACCTGGGACACCTTTGTGTTCCTTTAAGCGAGCATGCCAATATGATATGGGAAGCACACTACAGTCGAGTCGATGGGAATTTTGGGGTTGAGAAAACAATAGCAATACTATAGAAGTATTTCTATTGGTCGAAACTTCGACAGGATGTCAGGAAGTACATCAGATCCTGCACTTATTACGCCATTGCCAAACTAACCATCAAGAAACAAGGCCTCTATACTCCACTACCTACCCCTAGTCAACCTTGGGAGTCCATCTCCATGGATTACATGTCAGGCCTTCCTTATACTAAGCATGGAAATGACTGTGTTTTCATGGTCATCGATAGATTCTCAAAGATGGCCATTATGGCATCCTACAAGAAGAAATCACAGTAGAAGCCACTGCTAAACTCTTCTTTGAACGAGTGTGGGTGCACTTTGGGATCCCACAGTCTATCTTACCAGATCGTGACAGCAGGTTCCTCAACACATTTTGGTCCAGCCTTTGGTCAATGTTGGAGACCCAGCTGACCAAGTCCACATCTTTCCATCCCCAAACTGATGGCCCGATAGAGGTCGTCAATGGGATAATTGTACACATTCTTTGCATGTACAATCCAAAGCATCCACACACATGGGATGAGAGCCTCCCCTATGTATAACACAGGTATAATCGGGCTCTCTACAACTCAACCGGCCACAACCCCTTTTCGTTGGGCTTGGAATTCCAACCACTGTGTCCCATTGACATAGCCATGCCATTTGCAGTGACTCTGGTCGATTCGGCTCATATCCAATCTAAAGCTGAGAAAGAGAACAAATTCATCGAGTGCATTCTGCACATCCACCAACAGGTTCATGAAATATTGGACAGATCCAATGCTATGTATAGGCAACAACATGATCAACATTTGGAGCCACACAACTTCCAGGTGGGTGACAAAGTGTGGCTACGTTTGTCGAAGGAGTGCCTCACTGGACCGCACTGCAAGCTTTGTCCCCTTCGATATGGGCCGTACACTGTGACCAAGGCTCTAGGGAACAATGCCTTGGAGCTCAGTATTCAAAAATTCCTTGGTCTACACCCAGTATTCAATGTAGACTGCCTTTGTCCCTACTTCCCACCTCTACTGGACACCTCTCACATTGCAGAAGAACTGACACCAAAAGATTTAAACACAGACTACATGGAATATGCCACCATAAATTGTATCATGGACATGAAATTCATGAACACTCGCCAATAGAAGATCCAACTGTATCGGGTTTTCAAAGCTAGCCAACTCCTTTACCAAGACAAGTGGTTCACCAGGGACCAAGCTTAGCAGAAGTTTCCTCATCTCATGGAGGAACTCAATGCAATGGGGACCATTGATTCCTAAGGGGGGAGGAATGATACAGGTGGATATTGGTGGCCACCCACCTACTCCACTTCGGGCTACACCATTGTCCCTTTCAGTTTTCAGTTTTGGCACAAATTACTAATTTTAGCAATTTTTTAGGTCCTAAACTTCCAGAGTTGTTTCAAGGCCCTAAACAACATTTTTTGGGAAAACCAGGAGAAACATGGGTCCATGGACTGATGTTGCTCACATCAAAAGTTGTAGTCCTTGGATATATATTTCTAACAAGGTAGGGTTCGCATAAAACGGAGATCGTATGCCAAATTTACGTCCCTGAGAAGTTGAAACACAAATTTATCCAAACGGGGCCCATAGTTTTGGCGCTTCATCTGCTAGGGTTAGGTTTTTGGATGCTTAGTGTTTTCCATTATTTCTAAATAATAAATAGGTCCTCGAGCATAATTGTAACTCAGTTCAGAGGCCTATAGCCACCACATATCTTCTCAGAGATAAGCTACCAGCACCCTAGCTAGTTTATTTCCATTTCGTTTGTAAGAAAATTTCACTTCTTTGATATTAATGAAATGAAGTGTTATTTCTACTTCGTCTTTGTATTTATGGTTACATGTGCATTTTTTTCATTCCTGCATAAATCCGGATCACATAAACACTTCACCCATCGAAGAAAATGCATTTATACTAAAGAACAAAAAGAATTACAACAATTAGATTATCATGATGATACAATGTCTCCTTCAATAATCGACTAAAACATCCATCATCCTGAAGGGATCAAAAACATATGCTTATTAGAATTTGCATCAAGTTGTACAAAATATTACATAAAAAATGAAATAGTGCCAACTCATATGTTATTAGATACATAAAATACAACAAGCATAAAGAACTCTATATTTACCATTGGGAAAGTGTAATGTTGTTTCTTTCATATAGAGTGGATAAAAATATATACAAGAAACAATACTCTACATGGTACAATACCTACAATTTAATCAGATACATCATAAAGTAAAATGAAAGAAATTATGCATATAAAAAAAACGCAACATGCAGTGACTTTGAAGATCCAACACATGAGATTGGAAGTAAATAACAACAATTATTAAATGTAGAGACTTTTGATCAAACATAATAATCTATCGAATAAGAGTTTAAAAGTTCCCTGCAAAACTTTAAAGAGACAAAAAATATAATAACACAATAAAAATGCTTTTCAAATCGTAAAAAAACCACACATAATTGTTGTTACATAATTATTTAACATCAGAAATCAATTAAATTGAGAACAAGCAACAATACTAAAGGACATGATAATCCAAAAAATATCTAATCCAAAAAATCCAATTTACTTATTGCTAACCTGAGGTGTAGGAATTGGGAAAACATTCACCACTATAGCAATATTCTAGGCACTGATGTCATTGTACAATAAAGAGATGTGTTAACACCCTTCACAAATAAAATGGGTTACAAATACTTATGCTAAAAAAACAATGTTTAATGTAGGAGGGGTCACAATGCACTCTTCCCTCTATATTCCATTTAACAAATTAAGTTACTTGCCACTAAGTAGTGAAAATCTGTATGCCTTGAAAAATTACTTTCAATAGCTTTGTGTATTTCTCATCGAAGAAGCATCACTAATTGGAGAAACATTCTTTCACAAAGTTTACAACCATTTCTGACAAATAAAGCACACACCAACTAGTTACTTTAGCAATGTTGAATTAATACTATCAAGAGACCTATATTAGGAAAAAACTACTAATGACTCATTGATCTTTCAGAAAACATCTGTGATAAAAAAATAACGTGATCCTCATGTTGGGAAGATGAAATCAAGTTCTATGAATTATGTGTCACATTGCAATAGAAATACATCAATTTCATTAGGATTGTAAGCAAAATGAGTCTCAATGAACAATTAGATGAAGACATCAATTACATAAATAGACATTTCTATAAAATGACACTAATAGATCCATTATTTCCATCTATTTGTTTATAGAAACAGAGATGTAGATATACACAATGAAAAAATTCTTCGGCTAGTCAATACAAAACTAATATTCATTGAATTTATGGACGAAATTGAAACAAATCAAGACAAAATGTCAACTTACGAAAAAAAATTCCATTACCAAAAGGTATACTGGTTAAAAAAATTATTTTAGTTAAATTACATGGTGATAATGAAAACATAGGAGGCAAACTAATCAATTGTGTGGATGGTATCTTCAAATCATATACAACAAAACAAAAATATCAGGATGTCATTTCAATAGAATTTCAAGATCTAGATATTGGAAAATCACAAATAATTAAACAAATTCAACTATATGATAAAATCATTGCATTGAGTTGGACACCAATAATAAAAGTGGTAAGAACAAATACAATTTATAGAAAGAAAACTGAAACAATTACTTGAATGAAACTTTCAATACAATTAGCATGTGCTCAAACAATTCATAGAACACAAGGCCTAACTCTAAATGTTCTCCCCTTTGACACAATAGGTATCAGAGGACATGGAATTGTGTACACAACATTATAAAGATTTAAAAAAATCGGTTCACTATACTTGTTCAATAAATTATCACAAAACAACTTTCATGTGATAGATAAAGTATCATATCAAATGAGTTGTCCAACAACAAGAGCACCATGGCTAGAAAAACAAATACATAGATCAATATCCTCTAGAAACTTCTTAAATTCTACATTGAAAACATGTAACTTAAAAAATCATTTTTAGGATATTTTTCAAGACAAATAATTAATGGAAAGCATGATTATTTTCTTCAAGAAACTCATCTACAACAACTACAATCAACTGATCAACTAAGCAACTTAAATTTCAGCATAGTGTATTTTGTGCATGGAGTTCCCACTTGTTTGAATAAAAGAACAAAAAGAAATAGATAAAGATATTGTTGTAATGAAAAATTTGAACTCATAGTCACAATATACATGTTGAACGATCAATTTTCATATTCATCATCTATGTTACACCATTCAGACCTATATCAATAATAATTGACACAATCACACTATGAAGCACTTAAATACTACAAAGAGACCTATCTTTATAGTAATTGGAAATTTCAATGTTAATACCTGTGTAAACAATAAAAGTACAAAGTTACTACAATAATATATGCAACCTTTCAAAATGCAAGAAATTACACATTTTTTTGTTCAAAAAGGAAAATGTGTCATTGATCATATTTGGAAAAACTTACAACTTGAAAAATGTAAATTTCACATATTGGATTGACCAAAACATACTTCATTTTATATTATACTTTATCTAACATCAACACTTCATTGCTCCACAACAATTTCTAGATAAGAAATTGCTTCAAAATAATATATCGATGTTTTACTATTTTTCTTTCTACGCCAATTTGAAGGTAAATTTCTTCCCTTGCATTTTTTTCATGCTACAACATAGGCTAATTTTACATTTTTATTACTGACCTTATGTGTATTCCATTAACAATTTATTTTCATTTCCTTATATTTATTAACATCTTGTTTATTTTTTTACCAAATAGATAATGAGCAATAAAATAATCATTTGTTTTCTCTAACTATTGGTTAATTTAAACCACTTATAATATACAAGTTTTTTTATATTATATTTTTCAAACTTTATTCTTATTTATAACATCATAAATATTCTAACACCATCATGAAAATATCACGTACAAGTGAAGCAGAAAAAAAATAATATTTGAAACAACACAAAAAAAGGAAATATTATCAATTACTTCTTTTTAGATTGTCTTTGACTTTATTTACGCTTTACAGAAAATTCTTTGATTCACAAACAAAATGCAGTACCATGAATACTTATAACCATTGAAGAGTTGACTAGCTACAAAATCAGAAAGACTTTCCATGGTAACATTGTTATCACATATAATACAATGCTAGATAAAAGAAAAAAAAAACAAAAGAAATTCTTCGATCATATTTCAGAGATGCCAATGGTCAAATTACAATCACATTGAATATTCATGGAAATATTATGAATGAACATGAGGAAAATTAATTTGTATTACATATTTCTCAATTGGAGAAAACAACATATGATTATGGTGAGTATAACTCTATACTACTTTCAAACAAATATACAAGCATAGAAAGTATTATTCTTGTCTTGAAATAGTACATGTTCATCCCAAACAAATAAATCAAAGGGATTCTAGAAAAACCTGGATACTACACATATGGGACAATAGGTGCAATTGTAACGAGTACAAAGAAATTAGGAATGCAATATACTTTGGAAATCAATGATGTCAATGCGTAAAATGAAAAGACACTGCATGTCTACCTGTTTCACTCCATAAGTTACATAAAAGAAAAATAAAGAAAGAAATCATTACTTTTCTACAAATCCATCTCTTCATGTTACACACTTTTAAATTTTATCATCATTTTTACTCAAATATTATTGCATTTTAATTCATAAAATAAACTAATGCATATATTTTATTATAATTAAGCTATACCTAGTCCCATCACTTGCAATACAATTTGATTTCATCCAAAAAAAAGGTTCCTGAAGAAATAATTTCCCATCATGTTATTCAAAAATCTTGTCAAACAGAAAGAAGCACATGACACATTACACACTCGGAAGTCAAATTTCATCACAACATTGAAGACAAAAAAGTCTTTGGAAGATCTTAAAAAATTGCTGAAAACTACAAAAAAAAACATGAAACATCATAAATAGAACATTTTATGTGTGATATTGAACATATTTTGGGAAAAAATGTGTATTTCTTAGTAAATACATTGTTTTATATGAATGGAGAAGTTGCAAAAGTACCATGTACTCATCGAGATATTGCTTTAAGAATATTATTTCCAAATTTGATAGAATTGTACTATCAAGATCTAGCAATTGGAAAAACATAAAGAAATAAATAATTTCGACTATATTATAAAATAATTTCATCAAATTGGACCCCAACATTACGAATAGAAAGAACAAATGCAATTTCTACAAACAAATCTCATACAATGAATCAAAAGCAATTTCCAATAAAATTAGCACGCACTCAAGCAACTCATAGAACACAAGGTCTCACTCCAAATGTTCTTTCCTTTGACCCAAGTGGTTTCACATGACATGGACTTGTCTACACAACATTGTCAAGAGTGAAAATAATTGATTCACTCTATTTGTTATATAAATTATCACAAAGAAAATTTCATGTGACAAACAAAGTATCACATGAAATTTGTCATCTAACAACAAAAGCACCATGGATAGTAAAACAAATACATAGATATATATCCTCTAAAAAATAGTTAATTTCTACATTGAGCACATGTCGTTTCCAAAATCATCTTCAAGATATTTTGCAAGACAAATAATTAATCTAAAGCGTGATTATTTTCTTTCAAGAAACTCATCTGCAACAACCACAAACAATTGTTCGACTAAGAAAATTCAATCTCAACATAGCGCATTTTGTGCACGGAATTATCATTTTTATTGATAAGTAGATCAAAAAAATATTGCAATGAAAAAGTTGAAATCGTAGTCACAAATATACATATTGAACAAAAAATTGTTATATTCAACATCTATGTTGCACCATTCACGCATATACCAATAACAATTGACATAATTGCAGTAGCAAGCACAAAACTACTAAAAAGGGATTATATCTTTAGAGTAATGGAATTTCAACGCCAATATCTATGCAAACAATCAAAGTAAAAATTTTCTACAAAAATATATGCAATTTTTGCACGTGTAATAAATTACACATAGTTTTGTTGAAAAAGGAAAAATTTTCATTGATCATACTTGGACAAACATGCAACCTAAGAAATACAAATTTCACATATCGAATGCATATTGGACTGACCACAACATAGTTCATATTCTATTAGACTTTATCTAACGTCAAGACTTCATTGCTTCACAACAATTTCTAGATAAGAAATTACTTGACA
Source organism: Pinus albicaulis (assembly GCA_034641835.2). NCBI lineage: Eukaryota > Viridiplantae > Streptophyta > Pinopsida > Pinales > Pinaceae > Pinus > Pinus albicaulis. Next base: position 1,094,028,987 of record CM076575.1, on the reverse strand, counting down.
ATAATATATTAATATTTGATTATTTTTATTTCAGCACCAATTTTAATGTAAAATTCTTGACTTGCATTTTTTTTATGTTACAACATAGGCTATTTTTCCGTTTTTATTATTGACCTTATATATATTCCATTAAAAAAATATTTTCATTTGCTTATATTTCTTACCATCTTGTTTATTTTTTTTCCAAAGAAATATTGAGCAAAAATACAACAATTTGTTTTCCTTAACAATTGGTTACGTTGAACTAATTATAATTTAATAGGTTCTTTATATTATATATTTTGATACTTTAGTCTTGTTTCTAACATGATAATTATTCTTACAACATCATGAAAATACCACATGAAAATGAAACAGAGAAACAATTATTCAAAATAGAACAAAAAATATAAATTTTGAATTACAATTCAAATAACTTGTCTCCCGATTTATTTTTAAATTCTCTTTGACTTGAATTTTCCCTTACACAAATTTATTTGATTCATAGACACAAATCAAGACCATGCATACCTGTAACCTTTGAAGAGTTGACTCGCTGAAAAATTTGGAAGACTTTCCATGGCAACATTGTTCCCACATATAAATAATGCTATATAAAACACAAAAGACAAATGAAATTCTTCTAGTGGATTTGAAAAATGCCAATGCTCAATTGATAATCACCTTCAATCTTCATCGAAAAATTATTAATGAACACGAGGAAAAAATTCTTTTAGGAAAATTTATTTGTACAATAGATTTTATAATTGTAGGAGAAAGAACCTATGATCACGGTGAGTCTGATTGCATACTACTTGTAAACAAAGATACAACCATAGAAAATATTAGTATTGTGTACCAAGAGTACAACTTCATCCCAAACACATCAATCAAAATCATTCTACCAAAAATGGAAGAATATCCACATGGGATAATAGGTGCAATTATCACAAGTGCAAAGAAACCTGGAATAAAATGAACTTTTGAAATCAAGGATGACAATGCATTGAAATGAAAATTCCATTGTAATTCTACCTCTTGAACTGATAGCTATTCGGGAGCTTTATATCTTCCTATTACGCATTTGTAAATTTTCTGATCATTTGTAACCAAATATGATTTCTTTTTACTTCATAAAAAAAACAAATGCATATATTTTATTGGAATGCAGCTATATTGATTCCCAACATTTGCAGTAGAATTGATTTCATCCAAAATTATCTCGTGAAGAAATAATTCCCCATCATGTTATTCATAAATTTTGTCAAACAAAAAGCAGCACATGGCACACTATGCAATGATTGGTCAACTATCATCAGAATGATGAAGACAAAAAAGTATTTGGAAGACCTTAAATTGTTGCTCACAACTACAAAAAAGGTGAAATGTCACAACTAGCACATTTTTGTTGGAAATTAATTGCAACTCCTTGCATTGATCAATGGAGCAGCAGAGTAAATATGATGGGATCGAAGACTGGCGGCAAAGTAATTGTTGATGGTAAGTTGAAGATGGTGTAAGCTCCATTCATATCAACAACAACCACCATATTAGATTCCGTGCCAACTCCATTTAACACACAGTAGCACTTAAGAGTTGAGGCAGCAAACCATTCCGGCGGGTTAGTAGAGCCCGACTAGCTGGAGGAGTGGAGACCCCAGAAATAGCTGATGTCATCCTCAGTTGGGCCCACCCTTCACCACTCACAAGAATTTCTGTGGGGATATGAAAGCTGGGGTGAAAGTCTTCCATGAAGCCCCTAGAATACATAAACGTAAAACATAAGGTTTATAAGGTTTTAAGCCTTATGTAATAAATTTTGATTTAATTATTTTCACGGCACTGTGCGTTAATATTTATTAACACAGTAATATTTAAGTTTTTAATTTGGTTATATTATATATATTATAAATATATGATATTTATAATATATATTACATTGTAATGTTTCATATAAAAGGGGTGTAGTGTGCATTGTAAAAGAGATCTGTGTAATGTATTTTGTAATTGCCCGAAGGTTGAAAATAGAGAATTGACACAGAGAGATAGAGAGAATGTTACAGCGCTACGTTTGTAGTAGCCGATTGAAGTTTTTTTTTTCCAACTAGTGAATCCAGAACCTTGTTCTGAGGAGTCTTATTTTGTAACAGCAGTTTGTTTTATGAAATAGAATTTATATTTCATCTCTGTGCCTATCTGAAATTTGAGTTTTTAATTTTATTTAAAGCTCTGTGTTGTAAAAGAAAAATTTCTATTTCCTCTGTTTTTTTAAGGAATTAATAAGAAAATTCCATCATGGCATCGGAGCTAGTCTAGGCACTCAGTGAGACAAAACAGAGTTTGTTTTTTCACTGCAGGAGCTGTAAGAAGCTTATTGAGCGGATTTCTCCAGCAGAGAAAGTTTTTGCTTGTTTATTTTACACAGTCAAGGAAATTGTTTGGTTTACACAGTCACGATGGCAGCAACAGGCACCAGTCTGACAAGTCCCCAACTTCCACAATTCAATGGGAAGAATCATAGTTATTGGGAAATAACTATGAGAGCTTTGTTTGCTTCTCAGGACATATGGGAGCTAGTTGAAAATGGATACCCTGAACCTGTAGATGCAGCAGCGTTGGCTACTTTGATAGCAACAGAAAGAGATTTGTTAAAGGATAATAGGAAGAAGGACTCCAAATCCCTCTTCTATATTTTTCAATCTATACATGAGAGCATTTTCCCAAGAATTGAAGTAGCAACAATGTCTAAGGAGGCATGGGATATTCTCAAGACTGCCTATCAAGGCATGGAGAAGGTGAAGATAGCAAAATTGCAAATGCTAAGAAGAGACTTTGAAACTCTCTTAATGAAGGAATCTGATACAATAGATTCATTATTCACTCATGTTATTGGGTTGATTACCCAGATAAGGTCTCATGGTGAAACTCTTGAAGAGAGAAGGATTGTAGAGAAAATATTGAGAATTTTACCCTCAAGGTTTGAAGCTATAATGGTGGCAATAGAAGAGAGAAAGGATCTCTCACAGTTCACAGTGGATGAACTTAGTGCTTCTCTGATGTCTCATGAACACAGACTGAGCAGAGGAACAAATTCCTCATTGGAGCAAGAATTCAAGACTCAGATGTCTTTCGGCTGAAGCAGAGGTCAAGGTAGAGCAAATAACAAAGGTCGAGGCAGAAGCCAAAACAAAGGCAGAAAAAATCCTGCTAGAACAAGCGGAAGGAGATTCAATGAGAACCAAGATGAAGGTTCAAGAAAACAGCAAGCTCATGGACAAAGGTATGATAAATCCCAAGTCCAATGTCATTATTACCAGAAATTAGGCCATTATGCTAATGAATGTAGGAAAAAGAAAAATGACATGAATAATAGGAAAAATGCCAATTTTGCAAAAGAAGAAGTTAAGAGCCCAAGTATTGTGTTGTTAACATGTAACATAGCGCAAGACAAACAAGATGATGTTTGGTTCTTAAACTCAGGTTGTAGTAATCACATGACTGGAAACATAACAATGTTTTCCAATCTTGATGAAAAAGTTAAATATGAGGTAACAACAGGAAGTTCTAATAGTAAGATATTTGTCAAGGGTAAGGGCAGAGTCAGTATCCTGGAAAGAAATAGAGAACAGAAGGTTGTGCTAGATGTATACTATGTACCTGGTCTAAAATGTAATCTTTTGAGCATTGAACAGCTCATTAAAAAAAGTTATAATGTGCTCTTCAAGGATGATTTGTGTACAATCATAGACATAACTCCAAGAAATAAGATCATTGTAGAGGTGCAGATGACCAGAAATAGAATTTTTCCTCTCAAACTCAAAGCAGATTTGAAGGAAGGAAGAAATATTGTAGGTGTAGCACAAGAAGTCTTTCAAGAGGAAGTGAAAGATGAGAACTGGTTATGGCACTTGAGATTTGGACATCTCAATTTCAGAGGCTTGAATTTATTGCATAGAAAGGGAATGGCAGAGGGATTACCATTGATTGAAAAACCGAATAGCCTTTGTGAAGGCTACATCTTGGGAAAACAACAGGGAGAAAGCTTTCGAACAGGAAAGTGTATAAGGGCAAAAGCACCCTTGGAAATTGTTCACTCTGATGTATGTGGACTGATGCAAACACCTTCGTTTTCTGGAAACAAATATGTTTTGACATTCATTAATGATTACACCATAAATACATGGGTGTATGTGTTGAAACAGAAGAGTGAAGTGTTTGAGAAATTCCACCACTTCAAAACTCTTGTTGAGAAGCAGTGTGGGCACTATATCAAAGTGCTTAGAACTGACAGAGATGGAGAATACATCTCCAAAGAATTTCTGTGTTTTTGTAGAGAGAATGGCATACAAAATAAATTTATCATGAGGTATACACCTCAGAAAAACGGTGTTGCAGAAAGGAAGAAAAGGACCATTTTGGACATGGTCAGAAGTATGCTTAAGGAAAAGCATTTGCCGCATGAGTATTGGGAAAAATATGTCACTTGCATAACGTACTTCTTGAATAGATGCCCAACTAAAGCTGTCATGAACAAAATTCCAGAAGAAGCATGGAGTGGAAGAAAGCAAGCAGTCACTCACATGAGAGTATTCGGTTATGTAGCATATGCACATATACCGGATCAACTAGGGAAGAAGCTTGATAGTAAGGGGGAGAAGTGTGTCTTTAATGGCTAATGTGATGAGTCAAAATCATACAAAATCTATAACCCATCCACCAAGAAATTGATAGTAAGCATAGATGTGCAGTCCATTGAAGATGAAGCTTGGGATGGAAGCTTAGAGAAGACAGTGAACGTGAAGACAATTGTGTCTCACGAAGAAGAAGAAGAAGAAGAAGGAACAACAACAAATAACCCTTCTTCGGTGGCTCCTCCTCCACCACCGCAAGCACAACAAACCACACCACAAGCTTGAATTTGAACAACCTTAAGAAGTCAAGGAAGTGCTTCTCCAAGAACACCGCAGGGATAAGAAATGCCCTCAAGTTCGAATGGAACTCCAAGCACACCAAGAAGACCAAGATTTAGAAATCTGAGTGAGATTTATGAACAAGGAGAGGTAACTAACAATACCGGTCTGAATTCTTTATTGCTTTATATTGTCATGTTGATGACCCAATTCATTTTGAAGATGTTATAAATGAAGATAAATGGATTGAAGCAATGAATGAAGAAATTGGTGCAATTGAGAAGAGTAAGACATGGGAGTTAGTGGATCTCCCTAAAGGAAAAGAAGTTATTGGAGTTAAGTGGGTCTATAAGACCAAAAGCAATGCTGAAGGCAAGATCGAAAGGCACAAAGCCAGACTTGTTGTTAAAGGCTACAAGCAGCAACATGAGAGAAACTATGATGAAACCTTCGCACCAGTGGCAAGGATGGAAACAGTGACAACTGTGTTGTCTATTTCCACACAACACAAATGGAAGATTTATCATATGGATGTAAAATCCGCATTCTTTGATGGAGTGTTGAAAGAAGAGGTTTATGTTGAACAACCTCCAGGCTATGAAGTTGAAGGCCAAGAGCATAAAGTATGCAAGTTGATGAAAGCTCTTTATGGGCTAAAGCAAGCTCTAAGAGCATGGTACAGCAAGATAGATGCTTACCTGATTGAAAATGGGTTTGAGAAATGTGATGGAGAACCCACACTCTACATAAAGGAGAATGGCGGTAAGATTCTTATTGTTGTTTTATATGTAGATGATTTAATTTTTACTGGAAATGATGCTTCTCTCATTGTTGATTTTAAAGCAGTCATGAAAAGTGAATTTGGAATGGCTGATTTGGGTTTCTTAAGATATTTTCTTGGAATTGAAGTAGAGTAGAATGAAAATGGTATTTTCATTTCCCAAGAAAAATATGTTGATGAAGTACTAAAAAGTTTCAACATGTAGAATAGCAAGACATATGTAACTCCAACAGTAATGGGGTTGAAATTGAGTAAAGAAGACAACATCAAGGATTTTGATCCGACATTGTACAAGAGCATAGTTGGCAGCCTCATGTATTTGACTGCAACTAGGCCAGACATAATGCACGCTATTAGTTTAATCTCCTGGTTTATGGAAAGGCTGAAAGAGACTCATTAGTAGGCTGCTAAGAGGATTCTAAGGTATGTGAATAGAATGAATGGGTATGGTATTTTATACTCCTCTTCAGAAAATTTCGTGTTGACAGGTTGCACTGACAGTGATTGGACTGGAAGTGTTGATGATAGGAAGAGCACATCAGGATATGTGTTTCATTTGGGATCGGGAGCAGTCTCATGGGCTTCCAAGAAGAAACCAGTAGTTTCTTTAACTACAGCAGAGGAAAAATATGTGGCAGCAACAGCAGCAACATGCCAAGCATTATGGCTGAGAAGAGTTCTTAGAGATTTGTGTCAAGAACAAGAAAAAGGCACAACCATTTACTACGATAATAGCTCAGCGGTAGCTTTATCTAAAAATTCTGTTTTTCACAAAAGAACAAAGCATTTTGATGCTAAATTTCACTTTATACGTGAATTTGTTAATAATGGTGAGATTTTTTTGCAGCATTGCAGAACATAGGAGCAGTATCCTAATATTTTAACAAAACCATTAACACAGAACAGTTTTAATTATTTCAGAAAATGCATGGGTATGTAGGAAAACCAAGCAGTTGAAATAAAGGGGGAGTGTTGGAAATTAATTCCAACTGCTCACATTGATCAGCAGAGCAGCAGAGTAAATATGATGGGATCGCAGACCGACGGCAAAGTAATTGTTGATGGTAAGTTGAATACGGTGGAAGCTCCATTCATATCAGCAACAAGCACCATATTAAATTCCCTGCCAACTCCATTTAACACGCAACAGTACTTAAGAGTTGAGGCGGCAAGCCATTCCGACGGGTTAGCAGAGCCAGAGCAATTGGAGGAGTGGAGACCCCCGGAATAGCTAATGTCATCCTCAGCTAGGCCCACCCTTCACCACTCATAATCATTTCCATGGGGATATGAAAGTTGGGGTGAAAGTCTTCCATGAAGCCCCCAGAATAAATAAACGTAAAACATAATGTTTATAAGGTTTTAAGCCTTATGTAATAAATTTTGATTTAATTATTTTCATGGCAATGTGTGTTAATATTTATTAACACAGTAATATTTAAGTTTTTAATTTGGTTATATTATATATATTATAAATATATGATATTTATAATATATATTACATTGTAATGTTTCATATAAAAGGGGTGCAGTGTGCATTGTAAAGAGAAGTTGTGTAATGTATTTTGTAATTGCCCGAAGGCTGAAAACAGAGAATTGAGACAGTGACAATATTACAGGGCTGCGTTTGTAGTAGTTGATTGAAGTTTTTTTTTCCAACCATTGAATCCAAAACCTTGTTCCGAGTCTTATTTTGTAACAACAATTTGTTTTTTGAAATAGAATTTATATTTCATCTCTGTGCCTGTTTGAAATTTGAGTTTTTAATTTTATTTAAAGCTCTATGTTGTAAAAGAGGAATTTCTATTTCCTCTATTTTGTTAAGGAATTAATCAAAAAATTCCATCAATTTTCTGTTATATTATACATATTTTTCAGTAAAATGATATGTATTGATTATTAAATACATTATTTTTTGTGAATTAGGTTGACAATGTGCTAGTCATGGAAAATAAATCTTCAAATCACTTTCAGTGTGTTTTCTCACAATGCACCGTAGAAGTAGAAAACTTTCATTATGTAGAAGGAAATATGTTGCATTGTAGAAAATATGAGGCAGCAATTAAAGTGCACAATATTGAACGAAGAAGTTGTAAAACAACCATGCACTCTTACACATATTTCCTTAAGTTGATCATTGTTAGATTTGATAGCTTTCTCCCATGAAGACTATATTAAAAAAGCATTCTATATAAATGTTGCAAATCTTCAGTGTTGCAGGAAAGTTTATACTCAAATCATGATGATGTAATTATTGATATAAAGAAAATTTTCACATGAAACACATTCGTGTAAACACTACATTCATAAATATTAGTGTCTCATATTCCTCCTGAATTTTTATGTCATTTAAATATGCTAAAAAGAACATATTAATTTTTGAAATGGTTCAAACATTAATTCAAGACTTTTCTACTCAAGGATAGAGACTGCAAGTACTTACCAACTAGGAAAAATCCTCATATCACAACTTCTTTCCTATCCTTTTGGTTATTATAAGTAACATTAAATAAATTTCAGTCATTTTGCACAAATAAATTCTTTTTGACTTTTATTTTATTATCAATAACCTATAGGAGTTAATATATATATATATATATATATATATATATATATATATATATTCTTTTCACACATATATATTGCTTTAGTGTTCTTTTTATTTTTTATCATTCAATTTGTGTCCTCTTGATATTTTTTCTTGGTTTTATGTGCAAAAATATTCTTTCATTATATTTAGTAAATGGATATTATTTTTATATTGAAATGAAATATTATTCCTCTAGGATGTATTTTCTATAAATTTATATTGATTGGTACACATACTCCTTTCCTTTGCTTTCCTCACTGCAAAATTTTGTTTACCTGAGTTTTGGGCATGTTTTTTGCATTGAATGCAAAATAATTCAAAATTTATGTGTACTACATCTCCAAATATATCTATGGGTTCATTCCCTCTTTTTATTAAATCATTAGAGCGTGTTTTTTAGCAGGTTTCTGTTTGTAAGGATCCTAGATATTCGATATAGTCCCAAGGGTTTAATTCTATTTCCCATGAAATTGCTAGTATGCATTTTTGTTAATATTTCTTAATGTGTAGGTAATTGATTATACTTCAAGAAAGGTTGTCTAGATTACCTGGTGTTGGTATGGTTTTTGTTCTTTGTGCTAATAAAATTACTTAGATCATGTTTGTTAGCAGCTTTCCCTTTGTGAGGATCCTAGATATTTGACAGAGTCACAAGGGTTTAATTATATTTCCCATGAAATTGATAGTATGATTTTTTGTAAATATATTTTAATATGTATGTATATGTGATTATTTATTTCTTTATTTTACTTTAAGAAAGGTTTCCTAGATTATCTAGTGTTCGTACGATTTTTGTTCCTTCTATTAAAACAATTCCTTACATTTTATTTGTAAGATGAATTTGATTTAATGGTGTCTGTGATTAGTAAATGAGCACCCTTTAAGAATATTGATTTATTCCCCATGGATGTATTTTCATGTGAATCGATTTTACTGTAAAGGTGAGTGTAATTGTGTTGGTCCTTGTATTGAGAAAAAATGTATCTTCCGATTACCAATATTTCCATGGAAATTGTAAAGTTTCATATTGATAAGGGCATGCATTTGGGGTGTGAAATATGGGAATCTACTTTATATTAGTTTGTGATGTGATATGAGGAACCACATGATACCCATGTTGTTTTAGTTATATTAAAACTTGTATAGGAGATACTTTTAGAATATAACTACATAATGCTGAAAAAACATATACAAGTTTATTCATAATAATAAAAAAAATACCTTTTATTTCTTTTAGTAGTGCAATCCCTGCATGCATGTTTTAGTTTCATTTCGTTGCATTTTCATTTTCCAAATGGATGTTTCTTGGAATTGGCTTGGATTCTTTTTTCTATTATAGCGAGTCTAATATGCAATGTGGCTAGGGTTCATGTATTTATTATTACCACTTCAATTTTTGAAACAATTTCATTTCACTTTATATCGTCGCGTTTACCTCTTCCAAATCGATATTGCTTGGAATGGGTTTGGATTATTTCTCCAATTATAGTTAGTCTAATATGCAAGGTGGGTAGGGTTCATGTATTTATTATTACCACATCATTTTTTCAAAGAAGTTCATTTCAATTGTTTGAGTAATGGAGTGGAAGACATTTTGGCAAGTGTTTATAAATTTGAGATTCCTTCATGTTTAGCATATGCAAAGGAAAAATGATTTTGATTTTATATATAGAATATAATTAATATTTCTCATATAAACGCCTTATGGGATCCCATTATATTTCCTGGAATATCCAGATTGAGGGATTCTCAACAACTACAATAGCAATTGAACATGTGACTTATGGCCTTCCCATCATCAACATGCCTTTATGTAGAGACTTATTTCCTTATTAGATACAAAATATATTATTTAATTTTCATTTTGGTGCTCACACTTATATTTCCTATCAAACTATTATCCTAAATTCTATAATTTAGTGATGATTGTTTGGATGAAACAATGAACAAATTCCAATCTTTTATCTCAGAACTGCTATGAAAAGCTCTATGTATCATGTATTGTACAAATTATTACTCTACAAATTATTTCTCTTTAATTTTACTTGTTATATATATATGTTGTTTTAAATATTAGCTTCTCATAAATGTTACAAGATTGTTGTAGACAAGTTTTATGGTTTGTCTGAGAGTCCAATGCAAAAGGATGGGTATATAAAACTTTAAAATCAATATTTTTCATGGCTTGATCATGTCTTTAATTTATATTTGAATCGTTAAAAAAATCAAATTTATAAAAGTATGTGTTTCACATATTGATAGTGTGTGTCATCAATATATGTGATTTAAGACGAACTTTGCATTTCAATTTTTCAAATATTGTAGTATTCATTTCATCTTAGTTTCATTTATATTTGCATTTTTGAAACACTTATATTTATAAAAGTATGTTTTGCACACGTTGATAATATGTGTCATCATGATCTGTGACTTAAGACTAAATTCTAATTTATATTTTTCAAATACTGTAGTACTCATTTCATCTTAGCTGCAACAACTTCTAAATCCAATTAATTTTTTCATAAGAGGCAGGTATTATGTAGCAACGCTACATATTACAATTTTTATATAAATAAATTTTCTTATGAATATTAATTAATGACTAAAACCTAATTCCCTCTTCGTAAATCAAAATTCACAATAAATCCATTTTAAAAAGTTTTTTTTCTCTTAATTATATTGATCTTGTCAAAGAAAATCCACACATTCTACAAAATTCCAAAACATACACATTCTATAAATGCCAAAACACAGACAAGAAGGGCACACACCATGACCTCAGCTAAATTATTTTTTTACTTTTCCTTTACAATTTAAAATATTTCTTGTCTACATAGGTTTTTTATTTCTACGAGGAAGAGCACTTGCAATAGGAAAATGTGTCCATAGTTCGATTCCTCCACTTGCTATTTTTACTGCTATTTTTTTTTTTCTCCCTCTTTGCATGGTGCATTCATTAGCTGTGGATTCCCTGATTGAGCCATTACAAATAGAAATGCTAGGTAGCTTGGGTGGTAATCCCACAATTCCCCTCCTCTTTCCTAACTCTGACCATCTCAACTGACCCCACTTTTTTCAGAGTGAGAACCCACAAAAAAATAAAAAACAGCGATGTAGTTTACTCTAAGACCTTTTGGAGATAAATGTGATTTTTTATGGATGATCATACATACCATACCATTGATAATTTTTTCAACCACATCTTATTTTCTTCATGTCTACATTGACATTAAATACCTCTAACATCCTATCTACCCATCCATCCACTGACCAAGTTCTTTGAACTTCCTGTGAAGTGTGACCTTCCTATTATTTATTTCATCTATATGCACACTTTAATGTTGCTGCAACTTATCTCCCATGGTCATTTGAAATATTTTCAAAAAGTCCAACTTGTTCCTTTTCATATTGATTCCCTATTCAACATTATTTTTTGAATGAAGTAGGATGAAATTTGTTTTGTCCAAATTTTTCTTATGCTTATGCTTATTCATGAAGAAATTAACTTCCATGAATTTATGGTTCTTATTCACGAAATCCAGGCTTGGTTACAACGACTTCTTATATTCATTTATTTTGTAAGGATATACCTTAGTCAGTGGGAAGCTAGTGCTCATGGGTGGAGAGAATCTAGGCACATTGGAAACAATGAACACAATTTATATTTTTGATTTCATCTCTGCCACATGGCGATAAGGAGCCAACATGGAAATGAAAAGGCATAAATTTTCCTGTCCTCTATCTTCCTTCAATGGACTTATCTATTTTGTGTGAGGGAGATACAAGCGAAATTATTTTTTGCCATCAACTTAAGCTTGAAATATGGAAGATGACAAGTGAAAAATTATTCCTCCAATGAGATTTCATCTATCATATAATCATCGCTTTTTTGTTGCAGAAATAATATTTGTATTCGTAGGCTCTTAAAACAGTGAAGAAGTTTTTGATCCAAAAATGATCCTATGGAGAAGGGTGGATGATGTGTGTAGAATAGGGTTACCATTCATGTGTTCATGATCCTTAGTTGCATTTGGGTAGTTATACACTATAGTGACATCCAAGTGATTAGATATGATTCCAAGGAAAATAAGTGGCATATTATGGAGATGTTTGTCATATATCATCAATTGTGCTAATAGTGTATACCTTCTCACATCCAACTAAGGAGCATAAAGACATAAATGGTATCCCCAAGCTACACAAATCATCCAACCTTCTCCACGGACTCATTTTTGGATCAAAAACCTTTACATTGTTCTCAATGCGAAGAGTGCAAATAAATTTTTTCCCAAAAAAAACCATGAAAATATGTTAGTTGATGGCTCATTGGAGGAAAGATCTCCCACCTGTCTTCTTCCAAGCTCTAAGCCTCTACTGATGCCAGAAAATATTTTTTCATGTCTATTCCTCCCACAATGTAGATAAAGCCACTAGAGGAAGATACATAGGAGTCGAAATAAAAAATATAAATTTTGTTCGTTATTTCCAATGTATTTCGATGATCTCCAGACATGAGGACTATCATCCCGTTGACAAAAATATCCCCGTACAAAATAAATGAATGCACACAATTGTTGTGACCAAACACAAAATTCATGAATAAGACCTAGAAATTCGTGAAGGCCAATGCCTTCATGAATAAGCATAAGTTTCAGAATATTTTGGATGAAATGAATTCCATCCTCTATAGCTTCATTGAAAAAAAAAATTAACAAGGAATCAATATGTAAAAGATGATGGATTTCTTATTTAAATTTGAAATGATTACGGGATATGGGGTTGGCCTTCTTGAAGATATTTGAAATGACGATAGGAGATAAGTTGTAGCAATAGTAAAGTTTAGAGATATATGACGTACAAAATAGGGAATGAGATGGCTTGGTGAATAGATGGATGGGAGGATTGGGATTATCTATGTTGTGGGAGGGAGAGAGGAGAAAAATGCTTTTCTAGCATCCACATAGGCTTATGACATGGAAGAGGAGAAGTGGAAAATTTTTCCTTCAATGACCCTTCAACTAACATACCATCATGGATTTTTTGTTGGAGAAAATTTATTTGTATTAGTAGGCCATGAAAACATTGTAGAATTTTTTGATCCAAAAATGAGTCTATGGAGAAGGATGGATGATGTGTGTAGATTGGGGATACCATTCACGTCTTTAGGCTCCTTAGTTGCATGTGAGCAGTTATACATTATTAGCACAATTGATGAGATATGGAAAAATTATATATCATATGCCACTTGTTTTCCTTGGCATCATATATAATTAGTTGGATGTCAGACATGCCCACATGCAACTAAGAAGCCTAAGACATGAATCATAGCCCTACTCTCCACACATCATCCACCCTTTTCCACATGCTTGTTTTTGGATCAAAAACTTCTGCATTGTGGTCATAGCCTATGAATACAAATATTTTTCTCCAACAAAAAAGCCATGATGGTATGCTAGTTGAAAGCTCATTTAAGGTAAATTTCTCCACTTCTCCTCTTCCATGCTGTAATCCAATGTGGATTCCAGAAATCACTTTTTTCCTCTCTCCCTCACACAACATAGATAAGCCCAATCCACTCGCCCATATGTTCACCAAGTCCTCTCATTCCCTATTATGTACGTCATATATCTGTAAAATTTAATATTGCTACAACTTATCTCCTATGGTAATTACAAATATCTTCAACAAGGCCAACCCCATCTCCCGTAATCATTTCAAATATTTAAAAAAAACCATCCTCTTTACATATTGATTCCTTGTTAAAAAAAATAAAAAAATCAATGAAGTTATAGAGGATGAAATTCATTTTATCTGAAATATTCTCATACTTATGCTTATTCATGAAGGCATTGGAATCCACGAATTTCTAGTGCTTATTCATGAATTTTTTGTTCATTATTTCCAATGTGTTTGGATGGTCTCCACCCATGAGGACTATACTCTCATTGATAAAATTATCCCCTTACAAAATAAATGAATTCAAAATTCTTAAATAAGCACTAGAAATTCATGGAGTCCAATCCCTTCATAAATAATCATAAGTATGAGAAACTTTAGGATAAAATGAATTCCATCCTCTATAACTTCATTGAAAAAATAAAATTGAACCAGGAACCAATATGAAAAAGAGCGGGATGTCTTTTTTAAAAATATTTGAAATGATTACGGGAGATGGGGTTGGGACTTTTGAAAATATTTGAAATGACCATCGAAGACACACTAAAAGGAAATGACCCTCTAGAGGAGGTTATAAAGGTGGTTTTTAATGTTATAAAATTGGCCAAAATTGTCAAAAAAACATTTGCTACAACATCCGTTTATGGTTATGGAGGTTTTGGTGGAGCTTTTAATGGAAATTCAATACAACTAAAAAAACTGGGTAGCCGGAGGTTATTACAGACATTTTTTCATTGGTGGGTTGCTAAGGCTTCAACGCACTGGTGCATATCATCTAGACAGTGGCCCCAGGGCGGTCGAAGGTTCCTGCATTGAGCAGTCAAGGTATAAAATCGCACCGGGCACAGTGTTGGTGATACAACGCATGGGGTTGTACCAATTGGTCTTGGTATTTGTGTGGTGCCCATAGGTCGTCTCAACACACCGGTACGTAGAATTATATAAATGAACTAGTGCAAAATATCAGACAAACACACCGATATTTATAGTTGGTATTGGTATTTGTGCGGTGCACATACATTGTTATCTAATAATTTTAATTATATTATTCATGAAAATTAAAAAAAAAGAAACTCATATTGGATCGATAGTATTTTTTTCGTTCACCTGATTCATCCTTTTGCAATTTTTCCATCAAGATTTTAAGCTCTTCTGGTCCTAGATGAGAAATAATCTTATCGAGCTTCATCATTTTGTGGCTCTGCATGATACATAGTAACCAATACATATGATTTAAACTTACATATAGTTAAAAAATAATATTTTTTCTAAATAATTTACAAAGAACTTGCCTTTTTTTCTTTTCTTGATGTGTTATCAGTATTTTTGTTACTTGATCTCTTGTTTTTCACTTCTTTATCAATCTAAAACATGTACCATATCATTCATTAGTATATTTATAAATAAATTGTCCACTTCTCAGGTAAAAAATAAATCTCAAGAAACCTATGCGCCTTTCATGGTGTACGCACCAACGGCGGTGCGTGGGGGTATTATAAACGCACTGCACAAATAGTATAATAGACCATACGGTGTGTGGGGGTATTATAAACGCATCACACAAACATTGTAATAGACTGTACGGTGCTATCCTCGTAACATAGAGCGTCGATGCCCTATTTCTGATATGGTGCACTGATTTAAATCTTCTTTTTTTTAATTTTCTATTACATAGTACTTGCGCGATGCACTGTACAATACAACACACCGGTGTGCTTGGTTATGCAGGGCAGACTGAAAAAAAATCCATTTTTTTCAAAAATTCATGCAAGGGTTGACATAGATTGGGATTTGACTATGCAAGTCGTCCCGTGGGTTGGATGTCAATCTAAAATGAAAGTCCCTAATTCTGAAATGACGGAAACAGAGAGAAGAAGAGGCAGAAACAAAGGGTAAAGATGGATAAAACTACAAAAAAAGTAAAAAACCTATAAAATAATTTAAAATAATAATCAAATTTAATCACGAGATCGTTTAAAATTCTATGCTACAGGGTTTGAATCACCAAAGGTTTGGATTTTGATTGTCTGAATACTTTTGTTCGAACGTATTTCGCTGCTCCACAGTGTACTCGTGCTGTCTTGCTCCAGGTATGGTTCCTGCAAATCTCTGGCTGAAAATTTTAGCAAAAATAGTGAAATAAGGAAAAGTGTTTAGTATTTAAAGAATTGTTTTATGAAATTAGATTTTCGAAAAAAAATTTCCACCAATTTTTCAATTTGCAACTTTTTTTCACTTAAAGAAAATAGAGTTGTGCTTTTTTTATTTGCGTTTATTCATCACCGGTGCATCACTTAATAGCACTGCACCGGTGCATCCATTGGTAACATGACACTAGTGTGTAGTAACTAAAACACATTAGTACATAGTAACTAGAATGCACTCGAGCAGTTATCTGTACATTAACACCAATTTGCGGTTAAGGCATCAGAATTAGTTTTACGTGTGTACACCAAAATTAGACATGTTGGAAATGTACATTTTGCTATGAAAATATTTAGGCCATTTATTTTCAAAACTACACCTCTTCTTCTTTCAAAAAAAGAAACTTGAACCATTCCATAACCTTAAACAAGAAAAGATGCCTCATGATCTACTTGCTGACCCATGATTTGCTTGCTCATTTGTAAGTTCCTCCTCCATCTTGGCATCCTATTTCCTCTTTTCTCCTTTGTGCTTTCTATCTTGATCTTAACAAAATTTATGCAATCTCTCTTTTACGAGAAACTGACCTTGAATGTTCTGAGAGAAATGACAACAAGTCCTTCATTCTACATTTGTTAGTAGAAGAAGACTGATTTTCGACTAGATGATGCAGTTATTACATGTGGAGGAAATGGTTTCGTGTAGAAAATGAGTATAGGGTTGAGCAGAGGAAATAAATTGCAAAATGGGCTATTACACTATCTTTTCCAATGGGAAATCAATTTGCAGGTGGAAATATGGTAGCTGCAGGTATCTATGCTTTTCTTCCCACATAAATGGTCACTACATTTCCATTTATAATACAAGCGGAATTTTTACTGCTTTCATCTAGAGAGAATATCATTTTCAATAACAAATGGAACAAGGGAATCCTTAAGTGTATCCCGTTCGCATTTTGTTTTGCATTTCGTTCTTTGATAAGTGTTAATCCACCTATACCTTCAAAAATTTGGATTTTTGGGTACCTTCCATGTGATATTCCTCATTATCCATAGGACCACAACTCAAACAAGTTAGAGATGCTACTCAGGTTGAATTGAAAGCTGAATATGTGATTTTATGCGACATCAGCTTTGCCGATAAAAGTTTATGTAAGCCAACCAAAGCTTGAAAAATAATCCCAGATGATTTTAAACACATTCTAGAGAATATTTCCCTTCATGGGACCTACCAGCCCGATCAACAATGTAAATCGATCTTTCTCTCTTGTCCTTAAGGGAATGTTAATCCTTCCCGTCATGGTGCCACTTGGCTTTATCAATTGCCTCGATTGATCTCTCTATGTTGTCAAATATTTCCCTGCCATCCCTATAATAATGATAATAATTATCTTCATGTGATCTCTTAGCCCGTTCAAGACACTCAATTGATCTCTCTCATGTGCGTCTCAGATTTTTCATAAAACTTTTCTCCTTTTGTACTTTGTCGAGATTTGCAGTTGTCTACATCCCTGTAAGCATCTTTGTCTGTCTTCTGTTTGAATCGCTCATTTTATCTGCTATAAAATTCTTAGCCCAAATTCAAACTGTCGTCTTTTGAAACCCTCATCTCCTCAGAAACATTCTTGCCCGTGATTCGAACCCTCCGCTACTCCGGTCAGCAGGGTTTTATAGACACACTGGTACAGTTTGTAAGATCGGAGCATATGTTTTGGCGCATT
Organism: Pinus albicaulis; assembly: GCA_034641835.2. Taxonomy (NCBI): domain Eukaryota; kingdom Viridiplantae; phylum Streptophyta; class Pinopsida; order Pinales; family Pinaceae; genus Pinus; species Pinus albicaulis. Next base: position 1,094,011,186 of record CM076575.1, on the reverse strand, counting down.
GTTTTATGATGCAGCGGTGCGGAAGAGTTGTGAAGCACTAGTGCGTCTTAGTACTTAGACGCATCGGTGCGGGTTATGATTATAAGCGCACCGGATGAAAAACCAGGAAACTCAGCTAGAAATGGCGTACTGTATAAAGTTATTTTTTTTGGTATGTAAGATCATAATAAAATAATGATAATTCTCAAGTACATGAATTTATTTGCATTATTTTCTAAACTTTATTATGTTACAAAAATTCATATTATTCAAGATTTATTATTTTACAATTATTTCCAAATTTACAAATTTAAAAATTTAAAAATTTTAATAAAATCATTTCACATTAATACAATTAAAATTTTATAAATATTTTACATACAATTACAATTAAAATTAGAATTAGAATTAGAATTAGAATTTTACAATTTGATTAGAATTGCAATTACAATTTTAGAATTTTACATACAATTACAATTAGAATTAAAATTTTACAAATATTTTACATACAATAGAATTAGAATTAGAATTGCATTTACAATTACAATTATAATTTTAAAAATATTTTACATACAATTAAAATTAAAATTACAATTACAAATACAATTACAATTTTAGAATTTTAGATACAATTAGAATTAGAATTACAATTTTACAATTTGTCATATATACAATTAGAATTAAAATTAAAATTGCAATAATTTCACAATAAATTAAATATTACAATTACAATTAAAATTTTACATTAAATATTTTACATACAATTACAGTTAAAATTACAATTAAAAAAACAAATACAATTTTACAATTTTACAGACCATTAAAATTAAAATTTCAACTGCAATCACGACATAATATTTATAAATATCATGGTCATTTAATATTAAATCAATTAGTAAACATCACAATCATGATAACGATCGTACAAACATCATATTCAACTAAAAAACAAATTCAAATTCTCTAACATCATCGTGATCATGATCATCTAACAAAACGAAATTACCATTGTATAACATCATCACAACACAAATGCCAAATATACATCTCATGTCCAATAACTCATGCTATCACATACACATCTATCTGCAAGTTGTACATTAAATGAACATATCAGCTAACATGACCTAACAATATAAACATAATGATGATCACCAACATGTAAATCAAGTACAACTAGTGGTACAACATCAATAGCAGCTAGTGGTAATGTTAAAGGTATAAAAATTTAATATAAATGTCATGGATCAGCTAGTGGTACAACATCAATAGCAGTACTAGTTGAAGCCTGCTCAGTCAATGGTGCAACCTCGATTGTCCATGGTCCCACCTGCTCATGATCATGAATACTGCTGGATGCTGCAAGTTGCTGACTGGATGTGGCAGATGGTCCAGCCTCATCTCCATGATGACTGCTGCTAGATTCTAGTGGAGGCATATCATCTAGCGTGGCGTGAGGTGAATGATCATGAGATGATGAGTCGTTGTTCGCTAAATATCAATCACATGCTACGTCGCAGCCACGCCTATAATGTGCAACGGTCCTCCTCAACTGCGTAACTAAGGTCGTCGCTCCTACAACATGCCACATTAGCCTGTACATGTCACGCATCATGCCTCTCCACATATGTAATAGCTGACCATTAGCTTGTATGTCCCTCATATGAGCAGGCCTGATGCCCACTTCAATAATCAATGGAGTGAGTTGGTCACCCAACTCCATCCTATATCTATTATCAAGTCGACCATGCCTAGAAAAGGCCAGTAGTGATGCACTAGCTAGAGAAGTTATCTCTGCATTGGCCTCTTGATGATCCTCGACATCTAGCATACCCTGATTGTCATCAGGATCCACACCTAGATCATGTGGTGGTAAAGGCATGTCCTCGCCATAAAAATACCCAATGTGTGAAAAATATATACAACTACACAACAATAATTAGACAATTTCATTAAATAATTTAATAAAAGAAAGTTAAAGAACATGTTAGAATAAATTTAAATAAAATAGTAATATTACCTCTATCATCCGGTAGCTCATCAGCTGTGAAGAGGATGTTGGGACACCCATGCCAATCCAGTCCACCATAAGGATAGGGGACCATAATGAATGGATGTAGCTCATTAACACTGGCTAGAAAATCTAGTGCATCATGTGATATCCTCACTGGAAACATAGTCTCACCCCTCTTGGGAATCATTTGCCTCCACATGTGCAACCATGCCTCGAACATGGGCCTACGAGGCTGCCGAACAAAAGTAGGCCTTGTCTCTAGAAACATCTCAAAAAATAAACAAAAAATCTTTGAAAAAAATGGGAATTTGACCCTCCCTTGTGCATGAGCATGGAATCTATCTAAGGCTATATAGAACTACCAAAAAAAAAGGGCATACCACTTCACAAGTCGTGGCTCCTGCACTAAATAATCAACATAATATAGAAGCGAGTAAGTAATGTGTCTCCTGTCACTTGTGTTGTGTGAAATTTTCGAAATGACAAGTGAGAGGCAGTGCACCTCCTCACTACCAAATGCACCAATACGTAACTAACCTCCAGCAACCCAAAAATCTGAAGGAGATAGTACATATTCTTCAATGTATCTCTGGGAGTACACTAACTGAATCCCTACTACAGAGCTAGCTAGAACCTCTGGGAACGAGGTAAAATCCACCCCTCTCCTTGATATCCCTGTAATGAAATAAATATCCTCCTCAGTGGGTGCCTACCACTGGTTATGACCAACCTGGAAAGCCTGTCGGTGGGCATTCCACCTGTTGATAAGATGTCTAAAAAACAAACCATAGCCCTTTATGGAAGTAGCCTCCTCATAGAACTTGAGGAGGCCTACACGTCTTAGGAGCCCTTGGGTAGCTACTTTAATAGGGTGAGGGTATGTATCTCTTTCCCTCTCTCATGCCTCCCGTAAGCGAACGATGTCATACTACTCCACCTGTTATTGCTGTTGTTCCCCCTCTTCTCTCTAAATGATTGAAATATAAAATAATTTTCTTTTATTAAATGAGACATGTATTTAGGAATATACATATATAAAAAATATTGAAAAAAAAAAACAAAACAGTCAGTGTGCCGCAAAAAATAGTCGTGCAATAGTTCTGGTGCATTTTTTGTTTGTCGCGCACAAGGGGTGGTGCTCCAGATGACATTCAACGCACTGTAAACGGTGCACCTAAAACTTTTTAGAGCACCATTGACTATGTATGGTGTCAGGAGTGCGGTGCACTCACTAAACTCTATGCCTCGTTGCATACAGTTCTGTCAGCGCACCCACCTCCTAACTAATTAGATAGTCAATGGTGTGGTATTTTACCAGGTCACACCTTTGACCCTATCAGAATGCCAAATGAATTGCGCTGAAAAACACTAGGGAAAATATATCCATCAACACATCCCATTGCCTCTATTCCACATAGTCAACAGTACGGCTGGCTAAATGACCGCATCACATTTTTTTTTTTAATTTAAAATAACGTGGTGCGCCTTCCGGTACCGCCCCAGAAACAATGTGGATACCATTAGCACCGGTTTTGGTGCGGCCTGTAAATTTTGCAGGCAGCACCGCTTACCGATGTGAGCCGAATGGCTCGAGTGCACTGCGCAACAAATTTTTTTTTCTTTTAAATGGTTAATTTTAAGGTTATTTCAAATTATAATCCGCTAAAAAGCTTAATTATGGAAAAACAAGAAAATACCTATACATGTGGCCATCGAGGAGCCTTGTTGGCTCTATAATTTTCAAAAGAAAATTTGACCACCGTTTTGCAAAATGCAAGCAAGATATTGGTGGGCAATGCACAGCAACAGTGCGTGCAATGGGTGCAATGGGAGCACCGATGTCAGGGTGGCTCAGACAAGGATAAATTGCACCAGCGCTTGAGAGCTCTAGAGCACTAAGAAAAGTGAGAAATGTGGTTTTTTGGCCATAATTTTTTTTTATTTAACCTTGTTCCGGTGCGCGAGGTTTTATAGGCACACCTATGAACTTTCTTAATACCGCACCGGGCGATTTTGGTTTTGGCGCGGTGTTTTATGACGCATCAATGCGGAAGATTTGTAAAGCACCAGTGCTCTATAGTAATACAATGCACCGTTCAGGTGTGCAGGGAGCACACTGTGTTTGGTGTGCCAATTTTTTGTGTGCACCTGTGCTTTCTCTTGTTGAGCGCACCGGTGTGGTTTTGGATAATAAGCACACCGAGTGGAAAACATCTGCAAAACCTTCCGCCTGCTATCCTCCTCTAGTAACCTCCACTAGAAATCAATGTCTGGGGTATTTTTATAAGGGCTTCCTCAAAAACATCCACAAGAGGGTATTTTCCTTGTAGTGAAAGGTTTCAGCAACATTAAAGTTTACATATAGATGACATATATTATAGGGAATCAACAACTTAGTGAACAGATGGAAGGGAGGACTAAGGTATCAAGGAGTTGTGGAGAAATGAGGATATGGTTGCTGAAATATTAATGGTATGGTAAGTGTGACCATTCTTAACCTTGTCAGATCAATATTCAAAGAGTTTTACAATTAGACTACAACAACAGTGAGATGACTTGTTATAGTGAATATTTCTATGTTATTTAATAAAAATTATAGTATTAAACTCGAACAGAAATTTCAAAGTTTTCAGCACAATTAAATAGAATTTGTTAACTCTGTTTATCTTCATCTTGGATGGAGGGCTAATGGATACAAGTAAATGGAGACAGAATATCACTGGCACATAGAAGCTAATATAATCAAATGCGAAATGAACAGAACATTGGGTGGGATAAATAAATTCCTGCAATGGATAATATAAAAGAACTATATCTGCAGCTGAAAAATATACTAAAAAATAGTAAAACATCTTGGAGGAAGGGTGGAAATTCAAGGGATCAAATCTATATAGAAAAACTGGAGTTGGGTGGTGCAAAATCTACATGAAACCTACGTGATCAATAGAATTAGAAATATATCATAATTAAGAAACTCAGATCTAGGCTCGAGAACCAATCTCCAAGGAAGTGATCAATAGAATTAGACCCGAGTAGGACAGTGGATCTCAAAATCAAGAAACTTGAGCGAGGTGGGAGAGACGATCTCCAAGAACCTAGCTCGAGATAATATGTGTAGAGTTTGAGTGTGTAGACACTATTAAAATTTAAACAAGATCAAATATACATAAATAAATAAATAAATTACTATTATCTTGAATTTCATCCCAAGCATTCTTAATCCATTATTTGTACGACATTATATCCATCAACTTTACTTACATGTTTATAATGAATAATATTCAACCTAGGCATACTTACCACATTATGTAGAAGACGCGATTTCTATAAGCTATACATACGTGTTATATAATTGATATGGAAAGTAATGATATTAAGCATGTATTTCAAAGGTTTGAGAAATATTTGTTTTCCGATCCGTGCCTTCTCACCAATAGGTCAAGCATTACATTAACAAGAATGTTGTAGGTATGGTGTGATTTATCTACCCTGTATGAATATCAAATGTGAAATCATTCCACACAAATATTTAATCAATCCTCAGTCCTTTGTAATCCAAATCTTCAATACACTTCATTGAGTTTTGATGACACTTTTCCTTCATCTTTTCGTCGCTTCTTGGCTTCCATGCATGCTAATGGTTTATTAGATTCACATCTCACTACTGTCTATATGTTATTCTTTTAATTTTTGTTTTGGCTCTGAGATTTTCATTTGACCCTTGCCCATTGTGTTTAGTTTTGGTTTACTTCGAAAGCTTGTCCAGGAGGTTGCAGATGAACCCTACAGGCATGCAACAACTTTCCATCCGGAAACACCTAGTCCTCAGCATCTCTGCTAGCTCTGCCTCCAGGTAAATTCCCAGTCTGATCCGGATTTATGCAGGAATGCAACAGAATAAACACATAACCATAAATACATAGATGCAGCGGAAATAACACTTCATATCATTAATATCAAAGAACTGAAATTTGCTTACAAACAGAATGGAAATAAAACTAGCTAGGGCACTGGTAGCTATCTCTGAGAAGAGATGTGGCGGCTACCAGCCTCTGAACTGCGTTACAATGAGGCTCGAGGGCCTATTTATTATTGAGAAACAATGGAGAACCCTAAACATCCCAAAAACCTAACCCTAGGAGATGAAGCGCCTAAACTATGGGCCCCGTTTGGGTAAATTGGTGTTTCAACTTCCCAGGGACGTAACTTTGGCATACTATTTTCGTTTGACGCACATGATACATCATTATAAAGCTCTATCCGAGGACTACAGCTTTTAGGACATGCTTTGATACCCAAAAAACATCGTTTAGGGTCTCAAAACAGCTCCGGAAGTTCAGGACCCGAAAAACTGCTAAAAATAGTAAGTTATGCCGAAACTGAAAAACTGAAAGAGACAATGGTGGGGGGCCAAGTGGAATAGATGGGTGGCCACCAATATCCACTTGGATCATTCCTCCCCCCTTAGGAAGCAATGGTCCCCATTGCGTTAAGTTCCTCCATGAGATGAGGAAATTTCTGCTGAACTTGGTCCCTGGTGAACCACTTTCCTTGGTGCAGAAGTTGGCCAACTTTGACAACCCGATACAGTTGGATCTTTTGTTGGTAGTGTTCTTAATTTGCATGTCTATGATACAATCTGTGGTGGCCTTTTCCATGCATTCTGGGTTTAACTTTCTTTTGGTGTGAGTTGTTCCACGCAATGTTCGAAGTGTCCAGTAGAGGTGGGAAGTAAGGACAAAGGCGATCCACATTGAAGACTGGGTCAAGACTAAGGAATGGTGGAATAATAAGCTCGAAAGCATTGTTCCCTACAGCCTTGGTGATGGTGTACAGCCCGTATCGGAGCGGGCAAAGCTTGCGGTGAGGTCCAATGAGGCGCTCCTTTTGCAAATGCAGCCATACTTTGTCGCCCACCTGGAAGTTGTGTGGCACCCGGTGTTGATCATGGCGCTGCTTGTACTTCGCATTAGCTCTGTCCAATATATCATGAACCTGTTAGCGGATTTGTTGAATGCACTCAATGAAGCTACTTGCCTTGTCAACTTCAGACTGGACGTGCGCTGAATCGGCCTGAGTAGCTGCAAATGGCATGGCTACATCAATGGGACATAGTGGCTGGAATCCCAGGCCCACCTAAAAGGGGCTATGGCCAATTGAACTGTGGAGAGACTGGTTATAACTATGTTGTACATAGGGAGAGCTCTCGTCCCATGTGCATGGATGCTTTGAATTGTACATGCGCAGAATGTGTCTGATACGTGCTGTTGACGACCTGCTGTCGGCCATCTTGTTTGGGGATGTAAGGCTGTGGACTTGGTGAGCTTTGTGTCCGTCCATTGACCGAAGCTAGACCAAAATGTCTTTGAACCTGCTATCTCGATCTGATATCCTTGGCCTTCAGGATCCCAAAGTTCCACTCATTCAAAGAAGAGTTTATGGGTAACCTGGCACCGCGATATTCTTCTTACGAGGGCGCCATGGCCATCTTCGAGAATCTTGTCAACGACCACGCTCTGATCATTGCCATTCTTAGTAGAGCGGGCCCAACATGTAATCCATGGAGATGGATTCCCAAGGTCGACTAGGGGTAGGTAGCGGAGTATATAGGCCTTGCTTCTTGATGGTCGGTTTGGCAATGGCACAAGCAGTGCAGGATCTGATGTGCTTCCCGACATCCTTTCGAAGGTTCGACCAATAGAAATACTTCTACAGTACTGCTACTGTTTTCTCGACCCCGAAATTCCCAGCGAATCGACTGTAGTGTGCTTCCCATATCATCTTGGCACGCTTGCTTGAAGGAACACAAAGGTGCCCCAAGTGACATAAAAGCGCATCTTGGAGGTGAAAATTTGGAACTTGCGTACCCCCCAAGAGTGCCTTGTAAGTGTGGCCGAATTCTGGGTCGCTCTCGTAGAGAAGCGGCTAATCAGAAGTCTCATGCCCACAAGAGTTGAGAACGGTGGTGAGCGCCACGATCAGTGGTCGGCTAAGGTAGTCTGCAATATGATTGGTGCTACCCTTCTTGTACTTGATGTTTAAATGAAACTATTGCAGATATGTGGACCACTTCTAATGGCGATCATTCTGCAACTTCCCTTGTGTCTGTATGAACTGCAGGGGCCTGTGGTCTATGTGGATGATTGTTTCCTTCCACAAAATGTAATGCTTCCATTGTCGACGAGCTTGCACAATGGAGTACATTTCTTTGTCATAGGTGGGATACTTATTGTCTCAGAAAATGTCTCTTGTTATACACCCTTTGGATGTCTGTTGAGTAAGAACTACCCCAATAGCATAGTCAAAGGCATACGCTCTCGATCTCCAAACGAGTACAGCACCAAGTACGGTAAGGTGAGCAACGGGGGCGAGAGGGAATAGGGCGATTTTTCAATTCTTTGAATGCCTTCTGTTGAGGTTAGACAAAAAGTTTTGCTCTCGCTCCTTTGGTGACTTCACTCCCCTTGGTGACTTGACTTAAGGGCCAAGTGATATGAGAGAATCCCAGCACAAATCTACGGTAGAAATTAGCAAGACCCAAAAAGCTGCGAAGCTCTGTTATAGTGGTTGCGGCTGGCCAATCCTGAATGAATTGGATCTTGGCTGGATCCACATGCACCCCCCTTTCATCAATAATGTATCCCAGATATTGAACCTGGGTCATGCCAAACATGCACTTCTCCAAATTGCACACAACTTATGTTGCCGCAGTGTTTGGAGGACTTGTCGGATGTGGTGAAGGTGCTCTTCCAAAGTCTGGCTGAATATCAGAATGTCATCCAAGTACACCACTACAAATGAGTTGGTGAATGGCTGCAAGATGTCATCCATCATCCTCATGAAGGTTGCGGGAGCATTCATCAACCCGAAAGGCATGACCGGCCATTCGAAAAGGCCTTCCTTGGCTTTGAATGCAGTCTTCCACACATCAGAGGGTTCAATTGGTACCTAGTGATACCCAGACTTCAGGTCGATCTTGCTGAAATATTTTGCACCTTTGAGTTGGTCCAGAAGGTCATCAATCCGTGGGATTGGGTACCTATTCTGGACAGTGATCTTGTTCAGCGCCCGATAGTCAATACAAAGTCTCCACGTCCCATCCTTCTTATGTACCAACACGATCAGGCTCCCACAGGGCGATGAACTTGGTCTGATGTGACCTTTCTGCAACAGCTCCTGAATCTGCCTCTTGATTTCATCATTCTCCAGAACAGAGCGTTGATAGATCGGTCCAGTTCTCCTTTGCGCACACAGGGTCAGATGAGTTGTGCTGTTGTGATGCGAAAGAGAAACCTGGCTGGGTGAGGTGAAGATGTCCCCGTACTCCTCCACAACCTTATCCATTTGTTGTTGTTGTGCAGAGGAGCCCTGTCTGGAGGTCGTGGCCACAGTCTTCTTCTTGCCCTGGGGGCGGATCATCAGGAAAATGAATTTCCTAGTTTGGGAAATGAGCTTGCTGCATTGTTTTTCACTAACTAAAGAGATAGTCGCAGGAGGTGGTACCTCTGGTATCCTGTACAACTTATTTCCCAAAGTAACAATGACAGCACGAGGTCGAGTCTCATACACAGCGACGCTTCCACAAGTATGGTTGTCCTAATAATATATCAGAAACATCAATAGGAGCAATGTCACATAATACCTCATCCGTGAAGGGCTTGATGCTATAGGGAAGGTGACACTGTTGGCTGACGCGGAGATCTCGTCCTTGGTGAAGCCACCTGATGGTGTATGGATGTGGGTGAGCTGTGGTCGGCAAGCCCAACCGCTTCATGGCGTCTGCTGAAATGAGGTTCTTTTGGCTCCCATTGTCGACAATGAACTATACAGGGGAGCCCTTTACCCACATCTAGGAGTGGAAGAGACGTTCCTCCTCCTCTGGATCTTCCGGTTCCTCCTTCTAGATCTTTGTAGTGGCAACAGTGGTGTTGGGCTCCACATCAATAATCTGTTTCTCTTTTTCATTCCCCTTTTCAGGTTATAATTTGGATTCGGAGCATGACTCTGACTCAGAAGCCCTCATCTCAGCCACTAGCGGCTGCTTGGCCCGACACTCACTTGTGTTGTGAGTGGAGCTCTTATGGAACTCACACCACTTTCCCGTGTCCTTCTTTAGCTTTGCGGTGTTGTTATTTTCTTGTGGCTTCGACGGGTTGTCTTTAGCCACCATGCCTTGGCTCTGTCCTTTTTTCTACGATTTGGAAGCACCTTTCCCTTGCTTTTGATTCGCAGATCCAAAGTCTCGCTTCTTCTGTTTGAATTTCTGCTCAATCTTGGCGAGGGGCGTCTTAGGTATCTTGGGTAAGCGAGGAGATGTCGAGGAACTCCATTTTCTCTAAATGTATACGTGCGGATCATTTGCGATCATGGCACCAAATGTTTCTGCGAATCTTTGATACCCAACTTTGTGCGCGGTGTATGGAAATTCATCGGCCTAGGTACACATCTTGATCCTTGCAGTAGCGACGTGGTCCATTATATGTACTTGTCCTCATAGCTCCCCACGGGATAGTATTTTTCCTTGATGGTGTCTCCAAAAGAATTCCAAGTTGGTATGGAAGAGAACAAAGAGGGTTCTTTCTGGTCCTTGTTCTCATAGTAGGTTTCCCACAAGTCCTTCACATGGGGGGTAGCTTTGAGGAGTGCAAAAATAATCTTCTCCCGATCAGAAAAGTCATGAACCAAGAAATATCCTTCTAATAGATTCAACCATCTATCTATAGCATCTGCATCTATTTTACCCTCAAATATGGGAATGTCAAAATTTTCTTGTCCCTTAAAAGGAGTTGCACCTCCAAAGTGGCTGCTGGATGCAGATGCGCTGCCGGTGGGCAGCCGTTGAAGGATCTGGGAAAAGTTATCCATCATCGTGTTCCTTTGTTTTTTGAGGGCCTCCTCGAGCAATATTTTTATAGGATCTCCTACTCCCTCATATTTATTTTCATCCCCCATGGGCGTCCGTCGAGGTTTGCGAGGCTGATCTTGCAAAGGTTCCACCAGATCAAGCCCTAGCTTCTTATACCCCGACCTCGTTGGGGACATGCAAAGAAGGATCGAGAAAAAGCAGACCGCTCTGATACCACTGATCCGGATTTATGCAGGAACGCAACAGAATAAACACATAACCATAAATACATAGATGCAGCGGAAATAACACTTCATTTCATTAATATCAAAGAACTGAAATTTGCTTACAGACAGAATGGAAATAAAACTAGCTAGGGCACTGGTAGCTATCTCTGAGAAGAGATGTGGCGGCTACAGGCCTCTGAACTGCGTTACAATGAGGCTCGAGGTCCTATTTATTATTGAGAAACAATGGAGAACCCTAAACATCCCAAAAACCTAACCCTAGGAGATGAAGCGCCAAAACTATGGGCCCCGTTTGGGTAAATTGGTGTTTCAACTTCCCAGGGACGTAACTTTGGCATACTATCTCCATTTGACGCATATGATACATCATTAGAAAGCTCTATCCGAGGAATACAGCTGTCGGGACGAATTTTATCAGAAAATTCGTTGGCGCTTTCATACCCAAAAAACGTCGTTTAGGGCCTCAAAACGGCTCCGGAAGTTCGGGACCCGAAAAACTGCTAAAAATAGTAAGTTATGCCGAAACTGAAAAACTGAAAGAGACAATGGTGGGGGGCCAAGTGGAATAGGTGGGTGGCCACCAATATCCACCTGGATCATAGTCTTTTGTTAAACCTACTCTATTTTTTTCTTTTCTAGACTTATACAAACTACCTTATTTTCATGTTAGCTAACATTATTGTTCTTGCTTCCCAATGGTTGTAATGATGAAAGGTTGGTGGCTCGATTTGTAGCTGCTAGCCAGAGTTCTCGACTTTCACCTCATATGCCTCATCATATTAGGTAAGCATGATCATTTCTGGGTAGAGGGTTTAGGTTTATAACTTTCCCTTTGTGCCTAATACCAATCCACTCTTCATTTTTGCAGGTTCTTATTTTGGCGAGGGTTTTATCTCCTCTAATTTATAATATTTTTTTTTTTTAAGGCTACGGGTGGCATGAGCATAGCTCGCCTCCTAGCCATGTGTTATGTCTAGATTAATCTTACAATTAGCTTAGATAGGCTAGGAAAGTCTTTATTTCCTTTTTGTATTCAGGATATGCCTCAAACGCTTACGCACAAATTTGTTGGTTTTTGACACTGTCATATTAATGGCTATGTACTGGTTCTACAGATATACAATATGTAATTATCTTTGCCTCTGCTTTCATTTAGTTCGAAACGGGTTACAATCTCTCTGTCATTCTATTCAAAGTATCTCAATTAATAAATACAGTTCCCTAATTTTGTCTCTGGACTATTAAATTAGTTTCTTTTCTCTGCAATTGTTATACATATATGTATTTCTCTATGTGGTTTCCCTGTTTAGACCCTCCTCCTTTGGGATAGGAACCCAATCCCTTCCCTTTGGGAATCAGGCTCTAAACCCTTTGGCAAGGCTTTATGTAACATTTTGTACCACCATGGGTGGAAATATGTGTTTTTTCTTATTTCGAACTCTGCCTTCTTACATTTCCTGAAAGGGGTTTGGTATTTACTACAATCTGAATAGTTTATGAATTATTTTATATTCTCCTATTTAATGGATATTTTCTTGTACTTTCTCCTTGTACAATATAAATAAGGTTCTTTATGTTTTCATATTATTTACTTCAGTGCTATATAGTTTTCTGCTTTAGTAAAAATAGGATATATTTAGTATATTCTAAAGAAATGTACGTAAGTCAATTTTGACAATTCTCACACAGGACTACCAATTAAATTTATCTCATACAAATATTTAAATTTGGTATTTACTAGCACTATACGAAATAACCAGTAGCTATAGAATTATTTTCCTACTTAAGAAAATAATCATAACCATAACTCATAGATACCGGAGTACCTAATTCCTGGAGATTTTCCTCTAAATACTGATGGTCTTCCCAACCAGGAGGGAGGCGATTACGTCCTCAACTCTCCCCTTTCTCCTTACTAGGGTGTAGGTGTTTAATGATACCAAAAGTGTAGACCTCAAGAAATCAATCTAGTATTTTCTTCTTCAGAGTGTTAATTGAGCTCCACTGGTAACATTGACAACTCTAGATTACTCATGGAAAATATCCCCTTGCTTCACCCTTTCTTCATTCTGCACAAAACCCCATTCCTTTCCAGGATTTTTCCCTGAATCCTTTTTTGGAATGGTAACTTTTAGAACTATCTCGACCCTTTTTACTGAGGTATCTTGGAAACATTTTACCACTCAGTTACTTCTTTCTTTTACTTAAGATAAGTTACTCATTAACTCTTTCTGAAACATCACAAATAATTTACTGAAAATACAGTTAACCAATATTCCATTCGTTATCTTTTCAAAATGTATCAGGACAAATATTTAAGTTCAGTGTTAACATTAAACAAGGTGGTACATATTCCCCTGATAAGGCAAACACCATCCTCAGTGTTATTTAGAACAACTATGGATTAGCTTGTTAGATAATATGTTCATCCTCCCAAGTATCCTCGTCCAAACCAAAGTGCTTCCACTGCACTTTAACTTGGGCGATGACTCGCCTCCAGATCGTTATTTCTCTCCGTTCTAGAATATGTTGCGGTTCTACCAGGAACTCAACATCCAGTTCTACATGCAGGTAACAAATGTATCATTAGTTAAAATCAGAAATATTTACTTTTTTCACAATCATAATGCTTTGTTAACCCTGCAACTATATCACATGTTTGGGGTCATGTACATAAAATTTTAGTAATGATACATGAAACACGTTATGTGCCAATATATGGCTTGGTAGAGCCATTCGGTAGGCCACTGGTCCTATCCTTTCCAAAACTTCAAATGGCCCACAATATCTGGGGGCCAACTTGGCATATGTGTTCCACTACAATGTGATTTTCTTCAGTTTTATTCTTACATACATGTGATCCCCAACCACAAATTATCGGAAAGTTAATTTTTTGTCATTGTATATTTTTTGTCGATCCTGAGAACCCTTCAAGTTCTGGATGATTTTATTCACTTCACGCTCCATTTCCTCCAACATTTCTGGTCCAAGCATCATTTTATTTTATGGGCTATTCCAGTTCATAGGAGTACGACATTTCCTGCCATACAATGCCTCAAAGGGGCTCATATTAAGGGATTCATACTATCCATTGTTGTGAGCAAATTCAACCAGATGTATATACTATTCCCACTTTTTTGGTTGTTTCATTACATAGATGCGTAGCATGTCCTCCAGAATATGATTTACCCTTTCCGTTTTCCCATCGTTTTGTTGATGATAAGAAAAAATAAATTTTATTTGTGTCACCAAGCTACTAAATAGCATCTTCTGGAATGCCAAAGTTAATTTCACATTGCAATTTGAAATCACTACTCGGGGAATACCATGCAATCTGAAAATTTCCCTCATAAATATGTCAAAAATTTGTATCGTCTTATAGGTATATTGGATGAGAATAAAATGTGCCACTTTGCTGAGTCTATCACCTACCACATAATTAAATCGTTATGCCTTTTATTTCTTGGTATTCCAGTGATGAATTCAAGGGAGACAACCTCCCACTTCCATTCTGGTACAGGAACACGCTGAAGAAATCCTGCAGGATGCTAACGTTCAACCTTCATCTGCTACCATTATAAACACTTGGTTAAATATTCCACAATTTCCTTTTGCATTCTAGGCCAGATACAATCCTTTATAATAGAAGTTAGCATTTTCTGGTAACCTGGATGTTCGACATAGTAAATCTAGTGATACTCATCAAGGAAAACTCTTTTCAGATTGTTTTGGTTTGGTATATATATCCTCTTCTGGAAAATTAGAAACTTCTTATCATTGAGTTCAAAATCAGTCTGCTTCCTTTTCTCCTTGTCTTATTTTTCCTGCTCCCATAGGAACTAGTATTCAAGATCCTTACTAGTTGCTTCCAATATCTAGTCTTGAAACTTGAACTCACTTTGGTTGAAGTAAAGTTTGTAGATGCCATGTAGTTTCCTGATTAGTACAAATTCCACTCGGTTTTCATTACCCTTCACAAGTTGAATGTCAAAATCGAACTCACTTAGGAAAGCACTCCATCTAGCTTGGTGTGCATTCAAGTCAGCTTGTTTAAAATAGCTAGTTAGATTGCTATGGTCGGTTCTGAGCATGAACCTTTTCCCCAATAGGTAATGTCTCCATATTCATAATGCATTTACCACTGGAGTTAGTTCCAAATCATAGCCTAAATACCTCTGCTCATGCTCCTTCAGCTTCCTATAATAATAAGCTATTACTCTCCCTTCCTGAGTCGAAACTGCTCCTACCTCGTCCTCACAAGCATCTGTGCAGACCTCAAATTCTTTACTCAGGTCTCCTACCCCCAGAATGGGAGTAGTAGTTAACAGTTCCTTCAATAACTCAAAATTGTTTTGACATTCCTGAGTCCATTTGAAGACTCATCCCTTTCGCTACAACGAGGTGATGGGAAAGGATATTTTGGAGAATCCATTGATAAATTGTCGATAATAGCCAGCTAGAACCATAAATGAATTTATTTTTGCCACATTTTTTCGGTACCCTCCATTCCATGATGATTTTTATCTTCTCCGGGTCCACCACAATCCCCTCCGCAGAAATCACATGTCCGAAATATTGAATATGTTTTTTAAAGAAATCACACTTACTAAATTTAGCATAGAGCTGATGTTCGCTTAACATATTTAATACAATACACATATGCTCCTTGTGCTCTTCCATACTCCTTGAGTAAATTAATATATCATCAATAAAAATCAGAACGATTTTATCCGAGTACAGGTGAAATATTCCATGCATTAAGCTCATAAAGGTGTTTGATGCATTAGTTAACCCAAAATGTAACACCACAAATTCATAGTGGCCATATTGGGTATGGAAGTTTTTTTTTTCTTATATCTTCTTCTTCGATTCAGATCTGATGGTATCGTGATCTTAAGGAAATCTTGGAGAACATTGTAGCTCCTTTGACTTAGTCGAATAGCTCATCAACGCGTGGTAAGGGATATTTATTTTTAACAGTTAATTTTTTTAGATGTCAATAGTCAATGCACATGCACATGACGCCATCTTTCTTTCTCATGAAAAACACTGGTGCTCCCCACAGGGACACACTTGGATGAATGTAGCCTTTATCCATTAATTCATGTAGCTACATTTTTAACTCGATTAATTCTGGCACATTCATTCTGTAAGGAGTTCGGGATACAGGTACTGCCCTGGGTATTAGTTCTATAGTAAATTATATGTCCCTTTTAGGTGGCAACAATGTAATTTCCTCAAGAAAAACATCCTCGAAACCTTGCACAATAGGGATGTTTTCCAACAAAAGTGTCTTATCCTTAGAGTTGGTGAATCCCACTTGTATAGCATAGAGTTGGCATCCTTTCCTTATGAATTTACTCAACTAATATGTTATAATAGGCTACAACTGTAATGGCTCTTTAATGCCTTGCAGTTCCTCTCTTGTTCCATATTTTGATTTAAAATAGATAACTTTGTCCTTACAATCCACTACTGACCAGTGTCTCTCCAACCAATCCATCCCCAGTAATACATCATAAGATCCTAGGGGTAAAATGTTGAGTTCCACATAAATGTATTGATTCCCAACACTCAACTCACAATCTAGTACTTTAGCATTTACCCATCTTTTTGCCCCTCTATCCAGCTGAGCTAACTAGAAATTCTTGAATTTCTAGTTTTGCAATTTATAGCTTTCTACTATAAGAGGGTATATATAGCTCAAGTTCGCCCCAAGATCAACTAAAATAGAAATAGATTGGGTTTGTATCATACCTTATAACTCTATCATGGTTGGATGGTAGTCTACATGCCAATATTCTAGAGTTGCATTGATTCTGGGTATGGTCTGTGCCACATCCCCCACAGTCGATGCCTATTGCAAGATTTCTGCCACCTTAGTTCTTCCTCGATGAGGACATTTTTAAAAATAATATGGCTCCCCTCAACCCCCAAATTGCAACGGAGGCTTTTGAGATGGCCCAATTTCAGGTCTGCCAGAAGCTTCTCTATGTCGCTCTTCGCCAACCCATTTGGTCTTCAATTGACTTCTTCCATTCTGTTTACTCAGTGGGTTCCTTGCAGTGCTTCGGTAGTTTCCAAATCTGTAATTTTTGTTATTGCTGAAACTTTTATGCCCTTTCCAAGGTGGCCAAGTTTTCCCAACTTCCACCTTAACATTTGACTACAGATAGCACATACATGCTTTTCTTATCACTTCATCCCTAGTCCTTCGGTTCAGGAGCTCAATATTTTCTTTCATATGTAATGGAAAACTACTCAGGAATCACTACACTTTTTCCTTCTCATCGAGAAGATATGGTACATATCATAATAAAGAAGTAAACTTTGTAACAAACTCATCCACGGACATTTGTCCTAGTTTTAGACCATGAAACTCTTGAGACTTTTGATCGTAGAAATGTTCCAGTCGATACTTATCCTTGAAATATTGTTGGAACTCATCCCAAGTTACATTTTCATCTTCTATTCCAGGCATATTATTAACCTCTTCCCACCACAATGTTGCTTTCTCCCGCAGTTGATAAATGGCTAAACGAGCTTTCAATTTACTGTTATACTCGTACACTTGAAAGAACTTGTTCATATTTATGATCCAAGCTTATGCCATCTCTTCAGCCACTCCATCGAAGGTTAGGGGCTTAATCTTCCTAAAATCACCTTGTAACTCCACTTTTTGTTTTTTCAATTGTTTTTTTCTAGATCATTTCCAGATTCAGCCTCGTGTCAAGTTAAACTCTTATTACTTCGTGGTGTTTTTCTACCTTCCAGATTATCATGCAGGGATTGTTGTTGTTCTCCTTCTTCCAGAGTGTTCCTATGAGTACTTGGTTTTGAATTGCGGTGATTATGTCAGTACTATAAAAAATTTTAATATCTTTTCATGTTCTATCATCAATCTCATTGTCACCCCGAACATTGAGCATCTCTATTTGGAGTTGCTGCATCGTCTCAGGCAATCTGTTTGTCTCTTGTTGTTCGTTTCCCAACATTCTGTTGGTTTGTTGGTGCCGGTCTATGCTTAACTGCACCGAAATTTTGGGATTGACCTCTGGGTTGGTCATAGAATGGGTTTCCCTTGTGTTTTTGGGTGTCTGATGACTAGAGCCCCTCCTCATTGTAACTTTGGTGCAAATATGTTTCTAAAATTTGTACAAATCCAACATTTAAACTTTATGAAAAAGAGATAATATCAAATGAAGAATTATCCTGTATTTTTGTTTGGCCCATCTAGCCCCAGCATGTAACCACGCTCTGGTACCACTTGTAAAAACTATTCAGCTTTAAACGAGATAAAATATAAATAAATAAATTACTATTACCTCGAATTGCAATCTAAGCATTCTTAATCCATTATGGTATATCCATCAACTTTACTTACATGTTTATAATGAATAATATTCAACCTAGGAATACTTACCACATTATGTAGAAGACACGATTTCCATAATCTATACATACATGTTATATAGTTGATATGGAAATTAATCATATTAAGCATGTATTTCAAAGGTTTGAGAAATATTTGTTTTCCAATCCGTGCCTTGTCACCAATACACCGAGCATTACATTGACAAGACTGTTGTAGGTATGGTGTGATTTATCTGTCTTATATGAATATCAAATGAGAAATCATTTTGCACAAATATTTAATCAATCCTTAGTCCTTTTTACTCCAAATAATTAATAAAATGCATTGAGTTTGGTGAAACTTGTCGTTCATATTTTTCTGGCTCCATCTGGGTTGTCTATGCCCAATCTTGAGAGATCGGTGGTAGAGTTGGAGGAAGGGGATGGTTAGGGTAACCACCTACCCTATCCTTCCAACTCATTTCTCATTATTCCCCCACTTGGGTCTGCTCTCGGCTCTACAATGCCCATCTATAACCATGCCCATGATCACAGAATGCCACTCGAGAGTTATGGTACCATTAATGGAGTTTCTACATATATTTTCTTCATTTTCAAGGTGAGCCTTCCTTCACCGCCTCTTGGCTTCCATGCATGCTACTGGTTTATTCGATTCACGGCTCAGTGTTGTGTATATGTTATTCCTTTAATTCTCTTTTTGGATTTGAGATTTTTGTTTGACACTTGCCCATTGTGTTGGGTTTTGGCTTACTCCGAAAGCCTGTCCAGGAGGTTGTAGATGAACCCTAGAAGTGCGCACCACCATTCCGTCTGGAAACACCTAGTCCTCAGCACCTCTGGTTTCTACGCCTCCAGATAAATTACCAGTCTTTTTTTAAACCTTCTTTTTTCTTCTTTTCTAGACTTATACCGACTAGCTAATGTTAGCTAATGTTAGCTAATGTTTTCTAGACTTATTTTCATGTTAGCTAATGTTATTTTTATTGCTTCCCACCGGTTGTAATGATGACAGGTTGGTGGCTCAGTTTATCGCTGCTAGCCAGAGTTCTCGACTTCCACCACATACACCTCGTTGTCCTGGGTAAGAACGGTCATTTCTGGTCAGAGGGTTTAGGTTTAAAACTCTCACTCTGCGCCTAAGACCAATCAAATGTTCATTGTTGCAGGTTTTTATTTTTGCGAGGGTTTTCTCTCCTCTAAGACGTGATAATTTTATTTGTTTTGAAGCCTACGGTTGGCATGAGCAGATATTGCCTCCTAGCCCCATGTTTTGTCTCGAGCCATCTTACAATTATCTTAGATAGGGTAGGAAAGTATTTATTTCCTTTTGTAGTCACGCTATGCACCAGATGCTTATGCAAAAATTTCTTGGTTTTTGGCACTGTCATATGAATGGCTATTTCCTAGTTCTATAGATATACAATATGTAATTATCTTTGCCTCTTTTCATTTAGTCTGAAACGGGTTATAGTCTCTCTATAGTTTTGGTTAGAGTATCTCAATTAATGAATACATTTCCCTAATTTTGTCTTTGGATTATTAAATTAGTTTCTTTTCTCTTCACTTGTTATACATATATGTATTTGTTTATGTCATTTCATGTTTAGAGCCTCCTCCTTTGAGACAGGAACCCAATCCCTCAATCCCTTTCCTTTGGGATTTTGGTTCTAAATCCTCTAGTAAGGCTTTATGTAAAATTTTCTTTATGTAACATTTTGTACCACCGTGGGTTGAAATATGTGTTTTTTATTATTTAGAACATTGCCTTATTACATTTGCTGAAAGGGGTTTGGTATCTACTGCAATACAAACAATTTATAATTATTTTATATTCTCAAGTATAACATAAATTTTCTTTTACTTTCTCCTTGTACAATATAAAAGAAGGTTATTTATTTTTTCATATTATTCACTGCAATGTTGTATAGTTTTCTACTTTTTTAAAAATTGGATCTATTTAGTATATTCTACAAAAAAGTACATAAATCAGTTTTTCCAATTCTCACACAATACTACCAGTTAAATTCATCTCATACAGATCTTTAAATTTGGTATTTACTAGCATTGTATGAAATAACCAGTAACTGTAGAATTATTTTCCTACTTAAGAAAAGAAGCATAACCAGAACTCATAGATATGGCAGTACCTAATTCCTGGCGATTTTCCTCTAAACACTGGTGGTCCTACTAGCCATGAGCGAGGAGATTATGTCCTGATCTCCCCCATTGCTCCTCACGAGGGTCTAGGTGTTTAATGAAACCATAAGTTTAGACCCTAGGAAATCAATCGTTTCTTCTTCTAGTGTTAACTGAGCTGCACTGGTAACATCACCAGCTCTAGATTACTCATAGAAAATCTCCCCTTGCTTCACCCTTTCTTCATTCTTTACAGAACCCCATTCCTTTCCAGGATTTTTCCCTATATCCTTTCTTGGAATGGTAAATCTCAGAAGTGTCTCTACCCTTTTTACCCAGGATTCTTGGAAACATTTTACTGGTCAATTACTTCTTTTTTTACTTAAGATAAGTTATTTATTAAATCTTTTTAAAACATCACAAAAAATTTAACCTTTTTACCCAAGATTATTGGGAACATTTTATGGATCAGTTAATTTGTTTTTTACTTAAGATAAGTTATTTATTAACTCTTTTTGAAACATCACAAAAAAATTACTGAAAATGCTATTAACGAATACCCAATTCATTATCATTTCAAAATGTATCAGGACACATAGTTAAGTTCAATGTTAACATTAAACAAGGTGTTACATAATTTTGCCCCCTAATAAAACCCAGCTTCACGTAGAAATGTTCTGAGTAGTGAATTATCAAAGATAACGAAAACAAATGGGAAGGGCAGGTAAGGAGGAAAAAACCCTGTGTTGCAGTAAAAGTTGGGGTTCTCAAAGCCAAAATCAAATCACCTTTTCAAAAGACAAAGCATAAGATCAATCATAACAAGAGGTATATAATAAAATAGCCAAAAATTGAACCGGAATTAGTATCACCACATTAACAGGAAATGTAGGCGAAAATAGCCTAAAATGAGCACTCTAGTAAGATCGAGAATGAAAACTCTTCAATACAGCTGAACTTAAGTTGATTGTATCGGAATATGAATATTTCAGAAATAGAAGGAGAGATGAGTGAGTTAAAAAAACAAATGGATCTCACTCGTGTCAATCAATTTTCCAAACATTTCTGCAATCTAGTTAAAATGGAATTTCCATGATTATGGATAATTTTATATAAATTTCCTTAAATTGTCCTTAAAAAAAATGTGATTTTCATTATAGAAAGCGAGTACAAAATACAATTTTTGGTCATTGTTCTTTAAAAACTAGGGATGTCATCCTGCGGTTTTCTAAAAAAAAAAAATCTTTGCTCATAGAGCTATCTAGAAAATCTAGATAAAAATAATTATATCTAACTATGATGCATAGACTTTGAGTGTGTATTTATAATGCCATTCATTTTTCCAAAAGTCTAAATGAAAAATCTCTTCAAAACAAATATTGAAATTGTTTTACTTTTAAGAGCAGTGAATACTCTGGCATTCTTGAAGGAGTCATGCACATATGTAGCAAAATGAAACTTTCCATGCTCCTTGCCAAAGTCTCTTTTTGATAGGCGATCATAGAGTTGGACATAATGGGTGAGATGTATTTTTATCTGGAAAAATTTGATCTTTTTAGCTTTTGGTAGATATGGATCTAGGCTCGTTTAAATTTATCTTTAAATAGGCTCCATTCCACATCAATACCATGGGAAATATCATGGGGGAGCTCAAAAGTGATAGTTAACTTGACAAGTCATTTTTACTTTACCTACCTAACAAAAAAGAATAATAAAACATAATAATGAAGAATTTTTATTTTAACATAGGGTTATTTTTGTCCATGGTGTCTTGGTTAATGGGTAATGAGGTAGGCTGTTATGGCACTCATCACATAGGTTCAATTCCTTTCCCCAATAGGGGTGTTGTATCTGGAAATGATTTTTAGCTTACTTTTAATTTAATTATTGAAGAAAATAACTTTTACTTAAATTGTTGAACTTAAGAGGTAATATTAACTAGCAATATATGTTTATATTTTTATGTTGCAATTATATTGAATGGTTAATAAACTACAAAATTGCCAAAGAAAAAGGAAATGAAAGGGACCATGTCTCGTAGGGTTAATACACAAATCGATCTAGCAAAAGATAGATAAGAGACTCACATGGTTATGCAGAGTTATGGACAACAAGCTAATATGATCTAGGGATCTTAGGCTGGAGAGGGGAGAAAACAACTAATAAAATTGGATAAAATTTCCAAGGAAAAAGGAAATGAAAGGGACCATGTCTTGTAAGGATTAGGTGGTCAAGACCTTTCACCATTAACCATTAATAGCCCAAGTCCAAGACAAATAAAGATAACAGTAGAAGGGTTAGACCAGGAAACCAATTAAGGGTAAACATCAACACCTTGCCATGGAGGGGAATGGCTACCATGTCCAAAGGAGAAACATACAATATTGCAAACCCTAGAGGTGAGGGAGGGCCTCTGAGGCAAGAAAATTTCCAATAGACTAAGGTAGTTAATGTCAACAGTAAAGAAGAATAATGTAATACACCTAAATTTATTTATTTTTTAATTTATTTTTTCCATTTTAGATTAAGACAACCATTTCTTAAAATATGCAAGCGTTATGGTATTCTTAATCATCTATAGAAAATATCATATACCTTTCCACATTTTCAAATAATATAAAATCATTTTCCGTTATATTTATCATATGGTATTTCACTTATGTGAAATACTTACAATATGAATTATATTAATAGTATGAAAACCCATGGTTCAATGTTACAACTCAGCCACATAATGAACTATATGTCACACCATGTTTCTAGCTTATCCTTCACTCAACTCTTAAAACTTTATACATTTAATTTTATGGTTCAATGTTACAACTCAGCCACATAATTAACTATATGTCACACCATGTTTCTAGCTTATCCTTCACTCAACTCTTAAGACTTTATACATTTAAGTTTATTTAACTATTACCATTAACTCACCCTCTCCTTACCTTTATGGGAACCATAACTAAATTTTATTTTTTGTAATTGTGAATAGTCACTTGCTACTTCAAATCTATATATACACATACTTATTATAACTATGCCAAATTTTCATTGACCGACTTGTCGCAAGTCATACACCATGATGGCATACTTGTACACTTGTATACTTGACTTTATTAGTCCCTGCCGGCCAGGCATGGGACTATTGTAATCGAAAATGGAGCTGTTAGCATTATTTAAGCTGTTTAACCAGGTTATTATTAGGTACTAAGGGTTAAATAAGCATAGTTTAAGTCCCTGTCGGCCAGGCATGGGACTATTGTAATCGAAAATGGAGCTGTTAGCATTATTTAAGCTGTTTAACCAGGTTATTATTAGGTACTAAGGGTTAAATAAGCATAGTTTAAACTTTGTGGTCTTATTTGGCCTCTTCCCGAGGCGGACCGTGTAAAACCATATAATATATGCATTTTCCCGTTGTATATTATCCTGACCGTAAACTAATGCTAACATTAAATTAGCAAATTAGATGCTATGTTATTTTGCTACATCACTTATATATATGTTCCCGATGACATGAATTTCTAGATAGAATCTTTCGCCAGCTCACGAGCGCACATGGCTTTCTGCATGGCTTCTACGGCGGGGGCTTCACACCTGCTGGAAGACGCAGACACGAAGGCTACTGAGATCTCTGAGTCCGGCTGGACAGTGTATTTGGATCACTCTTTAGATAACTGCAGCGATAAAAGTACAGCCAGCGAGTTTGATATTGAGCAGCGGCAGAAGAAAATTTCGATTTTAGCAGATGCTACTAAAAGATATCAAAATTATAATTATTGGGCGTCAAGCATTGCAGGCAACGAGGAGGGAGTCTTTTATGACTTCTGATGCCTCGTCTGGTCCCCAGACGCTTTCTCTGCCTGTGCACAATATTGAGTTTGAGCTGGGGCATCAGATAACTGGTTCATACTCCTATGTAGCTATCAGGAAACGTGATGTTGATGTCGACAAGGGTGACAGTTCGGAATGCATTGCATCTTGTTCGTTAATGGATGTGGCTCCCAGGAAGCATAATTCCGGAGGACTGAATAAGAATGAGGATGATGTATCCATTGTTGCAGGACACAGCGAACTCTCCTATCCACAGGCTAAAGGTAAGTGCCAAAACTTACGGGGATATTTAGAAGCGAGTTATGTTACAATTGTTTTTAATATAATTGGAATTTATCAATATTTTTATATAAACCTTGAGGATAATTAGATATTAAAGTATCTAAATACATGTAACAATCTAAAAAAAACTCTGGTTTTTTCGCAGCAATTTCCATAGGGATTGCCATTCATGCTCTGATCCTCCGGCTCCGGAAATGACGGGTACCTCTTTGCTTAAATCACTGTATGCCACCGCTGGTCGTTCAGCGTCGTCGTCCACCTAATCAACAGGTAAATCCTTAATTCTCAGATCGGCTAGGGATTTCAGTCTTCACTTGCACAACTGTTTGGGCCACCTTTATAACAATCACACTGTATAAAAAAAAAATAAAAAGACTGAAATATGCATATCTCGGCCATAAATTGTTTATGCGGTACGGCATTGCATGGCCAAACAAGTACACATTTTGGTAGATAACGCACATGTGTTGAGGTATCGGATGATGGTATTTTCATGTCAACATATGAGGATTGTTTTCATAATACGTGATGGGATACTCCAGGGTACGAATTTGGAAGCCACAGCACTCATTAAGTTTCATTGTTTATGAAACAATGATATTTATTTAGGTTAATTTTGCCAAATATATTAATTCTATTTCAAATAAATGAATTGATAATAATCGCTCGAATTAGTTCTATGGTGACAGGCAAGGAGAAAGGTCATCGCAATCATCCGCTCATTTCAATATTTACCCGTCATTCCTTCCTTGCCAATCAGTGAATATGGGCTTTGGCAGGACATAGTGCAGTTGGCAATTTTCAATTAAACGTCATTTCAATGTTTACCAGTCATTCCTTGGCAATCAGTGAATATGGCTTTGGAGGACATAGTGCAGTTGGCAATTTTCAATTAAACGTCATTTCAATGTTTACAAGTCATTCCTTGGCAAACAGTGAATATGGCTTTGGCAAGATAGAGCAGTCGGCACCTGTAGTTCGCAATCACGAACTGCACTTCTACGAACTTTGTAAAAACTTTATTCCATCCAAAAGAGTATTCACCGGCAAATTATTGGTCTCGCCTCTGGCTAGGGAATATGGTTTTCAGTCACGTGTCAAAATCATTCAATTTTATGTTAATTTGGATACAAGTACAAAATATTTCTTCGAATAGTTTTTCCTTTTTTCTAAATAAATTATAGTCTGTTATTTAGGGCTTGAAAATTTATATAAATTTTTTATTGAATAAATTTGATTGATGGAAATAAATATCTGAGTGGAAATTTTCTTTTCGGAACAAAATTTTTAAATAAGTAAATTAATTTAAAAAAACTGTCAATTCATTTATGGGTGAATTGTAGGGTTGTCATTATTACAAAAAAGTTAAGGAATCTATTGCTAAATATACTTATTAGTCCCTGCCGGCAAGGCATGGGACTATTGTAATCGAAAATGGAGCTGCTAGCATTATTTAAGCTGTTTAACCAGGTTATTATTAGGTACTAAGGGTTAAATAAGCATAGTTTAAACTTTGTGGTCTTATTTGGCCTCTTCCCGAGGCGGACCGTGTAAAACCATATAATATATGCATTTTCCCGTTGTATATTATCCTGACCGTAAACTAATGCTAACACTAAATTAGCAAATTTGATTTAACATTAAATTAGCAAATTTGATTTATTCACAGAAATACCCCTGCATTGATTGCAATATTTTACTCGACATTTCAAATATGATAAAGCTGATTTCTGTTCTGTTAAATACATGTCGACTCGTGATGGTCACAAAAGTTACACGAAAAGATTTCCGAAAAAATTTCAGTAATTCAGTTTTCGGGCTCAAGGCAGGGACTAGCTGCCTTGCAGCCACCCTTGTTTAATATAGTTTGATTTTAACAAAAGTTCGTTTGCTCTACCGTTTAGATTTTATTTATTTCTCCATCGGCTTGTTGGTTATGATATTAAGGTTTACAACCCATCCAGATTTGGAAATTTGTAAGATATTTATTTTATTAAGCACTCACATCACGGTCAATACATTTGTTTTTTATTCTAATATGTAAGGGACAAAACTAAGATTGTAAATTTATTTCGTATATCCGATTTCAGTATGAGTTAATAGTTGTCATAGCTACAAAGGACTTATGAATTTAATTTTCTCTTTATCCCTACCTACCCACCTTGGATATTATTTCTTGTATCGCATCGAGTACGCTTCATAACTCATAGGTACTATTATTATTTTTATAATGAAATTGCATTTATCACTTCATAGCTGGCCTAACTGGCTTTATTTTTTAGAATCATCGGGTTTTGGCCGAGTCCTCATTTAGGCATCAATTTCCAAGTGTGCGGCGATCTCGTCTCTGAGATTAGGGTTTCATGGACTTATAAGAAACTCGAATTTCCACCGGGAGATCCATTTACCATTTCATTTTCTAAACCCTTTTCCACAGAGCCGAAACTGGCTCAGTAAATTCACATGGCTTTCAATTTTTTGGATGCTTCCTCAGCATTTTTCTCACCACGCATTGGAGATCCACCGCTCTACTCGATCCCTGAGTAAAATCCGGGAAAAGTGAGTACTTTGTTAACATTTTTTTAAAATTCGTTTGTTTATACTTATCATTCAGGTAGAATGGTATTTTCTATTGGGTTTTTATTTTGAAATGATTTTAGATATGCATTTTCCGGTTCAACGAAAATGCTCCAGTTCAGCTCTTTACTTTTAATACTATATTTATCGATTTTTCTTCTCCATCGATGAGAGAAATGAGTGCATGCCACGTTGAGAATCTCCTCTCGGTGTCAACCTAGCAGTAGACTATGCTCAAGATATATTTACCAGATAAATCCTCAATTATGGGCCTTAATCTCACTGCTACATTACTTCAATTTCTCCATTTACAAATTCTTTTCAACACTTATCGAAATTTGTGGTTCTATTTCAGTGAAATTCTCAATCGACCTTTTAGAAGGTAATAAAATTATATTATTTCAGTTTGCAATTTGTATTCTCGTACTATATCTATAAGTCGGATGTCTCCATGCTTCTTAACGTGTTTTCTTTGAAAATTTTGCAGGTATCCTTACTATTTCAAGGACCCGTGTAGTATAGGTACTCTCTCTTGATTTTTTTCTCATTTATACATCATCTAGTTCTCGTGGCTTAATTAGTATTTTCATTGCTTTTCATAGGTTGGTAATTTCTCCAAATTCAACTGATGTTAAAAAAATTTCGCTACATAATAATACATATTGGAGCCTGTGTATTTTGTTGCTTAACATTCTAGGTGTATAACTTACATTGGACTTTCTGGAAACTTTTATAATTATTTATTTAACGGGATTCGAGAAATAACTATCTCATCCCAATTTTTTTTCTATAATTTCATTTAAAACTCTGTATAAATTTATATTATTTACTCTGATGTATTTTTAATTTAAGGATACATTATATGCATAGTTTCCCTGAGATATGCACAGTTTCCCTGAGATTTATGTCTGTTTTAATGGTACTTCCACCCTGCCTACAGGGTTTCGTTGTTATTGAAATTGTTTATTCTTTCAATTCCAATCACTTCATTTACTTCAATTATATTCCACTTGTAATACGTTTGTTGTATCTTACAAAATATATAAATATATAGATACATTTTATCATAGTCTAATTACATTAATTTGAGGTAATGTTTAAAATAGGACAGAGGTTTACCATTAGAAATGATATTAGCTATCATGCAAAATCTATTTATAATTCTCACTGTATCTATTTATTTTAAATTGATATAAAATGAATAAACATCCTAGATTTTTTTTCAAAAGTTTACTCTGTTCCTTATGTGCAACGTTAGAATTTCCATGTCTTTACAGTAAATCAATATACTTGCTAAATCATATATATTTTTAGTATGCATTATTATTTCTGATCAACTTTGATCGGTACAGGTTTCCATGAACAACTTAATTCTCAAATGCTATTGGTTATATATATACATATATTTTCGCAACTTCTGCAACACTTCCATGAGATTAATGTTGACCGATTTACATTTTCCACAATAGTTTATCAATGTTTTTTCTAGTATTATCACCATGCAAAATATTTCAGTACTAGTTCAGAAAATTTTTTAGTTGCAACATAAATTTGCCACTTTCGGCAATAATGTTTTCTATTTATTTTGGTATAAATATTTTCTAGGACAAGAGATAAAGAATATCTTCGTGACTCTAATCTTATCTCCTTTGAAATTTTTACACAGAATTAATTTCACTTATACATTAACTCAAAACTACAGTTTAACAATTGTTTGGATTCCTTTCAACTTTATAATTTATTTTTTTTCTCTTCATATGTCTATATTACTTTAGAACATAAAAGCAGATTAAAGTTATATAATTTTTTTTTTTGGGTGCACAATATCTCCAGATTTAAACCAATATCAGGTTTAAAGATGCTGGTTGATATTTCCCAGTAAGTTCTATTCCTACAACTACACAGATTTTTTAGGATCATTTCTTCTGATAAAATCTGTTAAATGTAAGTAATTTCATATCTACAGCACAAGAATATAATACTCTCCAGTGAAATAAAAAATTAAGATTTCAGAATACATTATACAACAGAATTTATATTTGCTAGGTGTGCATACCACTTCTTCCTATGACTAGGTCTCCCAACCTTAGAGTTCTTCTATCTCTAGAACTCAACCCCGAGCTGAGATCCTCCAAGGACAGACTAACCTCAGTCTGTTCTGGAACAGCTTACTTAAGCCATGCTTTCCCTAAGCCTGTTTCCAAATTCTGCGTTCAAAATTTTTTAGGATGCTTTCTTCCTATTTTTTCCTAGGCTTCCCTCAATGAGGTACTTTAAAGCTGCTTTCTCTACTTTTCCAGCTTTTTCACCTCTTCCCAATTACTTTCCTCTTCATTGAGGAATTTATATTTTTCCTCTTTAATATAGTTTAGCATTTTTCCTTTCAAGGCTTTTTGAAAGGTTTTGGGAAAGTCTTAACCTTATCCATATCCTCATGGATCAGGCTTATGATCTCCAATCTCATCTGGTCATAGTGCACACATAAATATTCCATTTATTTTTCATTAATGAATATTTAAATAAAATCCACATAATAATTCTCCATTGGGGTCCACTCCCCTTTGGATTTTTTTGTTCAAATGTCTAACTTAAAAAGCATAGAAACTTGGGGTGTTACAAATAAACACTCAAGGGACACTAAA
Organism: Pinus albicaulis; assembly: GCA_034641835.2. Classification (NCBI taxonomy): domain Eukaryota; kingdom Viridiplantae; phylum Streptophyta; class Pinopsida; order Pinales; family Pinaceae; genus Pinus; species Pinus albicaulis. The sequence continues at coordinate 1,093,981,258 of CM076575.1, read as the reverse complement.
TGCAACTATAAACATAATCAGAATAATAAAAAAAAGATAGTATATATATATATATATATATATATATAATTTACCAAAATACAGTACATCGACCAACACGAAGATATTTGATATATTTTCAAGGAAACAAGACATTATAGATTCTTGGAATAGTATATTTATAAGCCATAAAACAATGCCAATCCTGAATGAGTTGGTGAATGGATGCATGAGTTGGGGCTGGCCAATCTCGAATGACTTGGATCTTGGTTGGATCCACATGCACCCCTCTTTCATCAATAATCTATCCCAGATATTGAACCCGGGTCATGCCAAAACTGCACTTCTACAAATTGGCACACAACTTGTGTTGCCGCAGTGTTTGGAGGACTTCTCAGATGTGGTGGAGGTGCTCTTCCCAAGTTTGTCTGAAGATCAGAATGTCATACAAGTATACCACTACAAATGAGTTGGTGAATGGATGCAAGATGTCATCCATCAGCCTCATGAAGGTTGTGGGAGCATTTGTCAATCTGAAAGGCATGACGAGCCATTCAAAAAGCCCCTTCTTGACTTTGAAGGCAGTCTTCCACACATCAGAGGGTTCGATTGGTACTTGGTGATACCCAGAATTCAAGTCGATCTTGCTGAAATATTTTTCCCCTTTGAGTTGGTCCAGAAGGTCATCAATCTGTGGGATCAGGTACCTATTCTGAACAGTGATCTTGTTCAGCGCCCAATAATCAATACAGAGTCTCCAAGTCCCATCCTTCTTCTGTACCAACATGATCAGGCTCGCATAGGGTGATGAACTTGGCCGGATGTGACCTTTCTATAGCAGCTCCTGAATCTCCCTCTTGATTTCATCATTCTTCAAAATAGAGCACCTATATAACGGTCCATTGGGTAGCGGTGCACCTGGGGTCAGGTCAATGGGGTGCTTGACCTGACAGTGTAGAGGCACCCCTGTGGGTGAGGTGAGGATGTCCCCGTACTCCTCCACAACCTTGTCCATTTGTTGTTGTCATGCAAAGAAACCATGTCTGGAGGTCGTGGCCACAGTCTTCTTCTTGCCCTAGGGGCAGATCATCAGGAAAAGAAATTTCTTGGTTTGGGAAATGAGCTTACTTTATTTTTTTGCAGTAACCAAAGAGATAGTGGGAGGCAGCGGTACCTCTGGTATCCTGTACAATTTATTTCCAAAAGTAACAATAATAGCGCGAGGCAGGGACTCATACACAACATGTCACTTCCACAAGTATGGTTGGCCTAATAATACATCATAAACATCAATAGGAGAAATTTCACACAATACTTCATCCGTGAAGGGCTTGATGCTATAGGGAAGGTGAAACTACTGACAGACGCAGAGATCTCGTCCTTTGTGAAGCCACCCGATGGCGTATGGTTGTGGGTACGGTGTGGTCAGCAAGCTCGACCGCTTCACGACATCTTCTGAAATGAGGTTCTTTTGGCTCCCATTGTCGATAATGAACCATAGCAGGGAACTCTTTAACCACATATGGGAGTGGAAGAGACACTCTGCCTCCTCTGGATCTTCTGGTTCCTGCTTTTGGATCTTCGTAGTGCCGACAGTGGCGTTGGGCTTCGCATCAATAATCTGCTTCCCTTTGTCATTTACCTTGTCAGGTTTTGATTCAGAGTCAGAGAATGAATTTGATTAAGAAGCCCTCATCTCGGCCACCAGCGACTGCTTGGCCCAACACTCACTTGTGTTGTGAGTGGAGCTCTTATGGAACTCACACCACTTTCTTGTGTCCTTCTTTGGCTTCGCGGTGTTGTTCTTTGCTTGTGTCTTTGGCAGGTTGTCTTAGGCTACCATGCCTTGGCTTTGTCCTTTATTCTACGGTTTGGGGGCACCTTTCCCTTGCTTTTGATTCGCATATCCAAAGTCTCGCTTCTCCTGTTTGAATTTCTGCTCAATCTTGGCAGCATATCGGTATGTCGTAGCAAGTGAGGAGATGTCGAGGAACTCTATTTCCTTCTGAATGTATATTTGCAGAAAACTGTGATACTTTAGCACCAAATTTTTCTCTGAATCTTTGATAGCCAACTTTGTGTGCAGGGTATGGAACAGATTCGTTAGCTCATGCACATCCTGATCCCTTTGTTGCTGCAAAGTTGTCCGTTGTATGTACTTGTCCTCATAGCTCCCCACGGGATAGTATTGTTCCTTGATATAATCTCAGAAATAATTCCAGGTGGGTATGGCTGAGAACAGAGAGGGTTCTGTCAGATCCTTTTTCTCACAATAGGTTTCCCACTAGTCCTTAACATGGGGGGTAGCTTTGAAGAGTGAAAAAATAATCTTCTCCCGGTCCAAAAAGTCATGAACCGAAAAATATCCTTCTAATAGATTCAACCATCTATCTATGGCATCTTCATCTATTTGACCCTCAAATATGGGAATGTCAAAGTTTACTTGTACCTTAAAGGGATTCGCACCTCTAGAGTGGCTGCTGGATGCAGATGTGCTGCCGATGGGCAGTCGTTGAAGGATCTAGGAAAAATTATCCATCATTGCATTCATTTTTTTTTAGGGCTTCCTCGAGCAATATTTTGATAGGATCTCCTGCTCCCTCATCTTTCTTTTCGTCCCCCATGGGCATCCGTCAGGGTTTGCGAGGCTGATCTTGCAAAGGTTCCACCGGATCGAGCACCAACTTCTTATACCTCGACCTCATTGGGGACATGCAAAGAAGGATCAAGAAAAAAGAAAATCGCTCTGATACCACTGATCCGGATTTATGTAGGAATGCAACAGAATACATAAATAACCATAAACATAGAGATACAGTGGAAATAAGGATTCATTTCATTAAAATCAAATCACAAAAATATGGTTACAAACATGATGGAAATAAAATATCTAGGGTGCTGGTAGCGAATCTTTGAGAAGAGATGTGGTTGCTACAGACTTCTGAAATTGTGTTACAATGAGGCTCGAGAGCCTATTTATTATGGAGAAACAATGGAGAACTCTAAACGTCCAAAAGCCTAAACCTACGAGATGAAGTGCCAAAACTATGCGCCTCGTTTGGGTAAATTGGTGTTTCAACTTCCCGAGGACGTAAATTTGGCATACTATCTCCATTTGGGGCTTCAAAATGGCTCTGGAAGTTTAGGACCCGAAAAAATTCTAAAAATAGTAATTTATGAAAAAACTGAAAGAGACAATGGTGGGGCCCCAAGTGAAATAGGCAGGTGGCCACCAATATCCACCTGGATCATGCCACTGCGAAGATCCAGAAGGAGGAACTAGAAGATACAGAGGAGGCAGAGCGTCTCTTCCACTCCCAGATGTGGGTAAAGGGTTCCCCTCTATAGTTCATTATCGACAATGGGAGCCAAAAGAACGTCATTTCAGCATATTTCATGAGGTGGTTGGGCTTGCTGACCATAGCGCAGCCACAACCATACACCATCAAGTGGCTTCACCAAGGGCGGTATCAATGCGTCAGCGAGCAATGCCGCCTTCCCTATAGCATCAAGCCCTTCATGGCTGAGGTATTGTGTGACATTGCTCCTATTGATGTTTCTGATATATTATTAGGCCAACCATACTTGTGGAAGCGACATGCTATGTATGAGTCCCAAGCTCGCGCCGTTATTTTTAATTTGGGAAATAAGTTGTACAAGATACCAAAGGTACCACCACTTCCCACTATCTCTTTGGTTACTGCAAAAAAATGGAGTAGGCTCATTTCCCAAACTAGGAATTTTTTTTTCCTGATGATTCGCCCCCAGGGAAAGAAGAAGCTTGTGGCCACAACCTCTAAAAATGGCTCCTCTGCATGAAAAAAACACATGGACAAGGTTATAGAGGAGTATTGGGACTTCTTCACCTCACCCATAGGGGTGCCTCTGCACTGCCAGGTCAAGCACCCCATTTAACTGACCCCAGGTGCGCCACTACCCAATGGAATGATCTATAGGCGCTTTGTTCTAGAGAATGATGAATTCAAGAGGCATATTCAAGATCTGCTGCAGAAAGGTCACATTCGTCCAATTTCATCACTCTGTGGGATCCCGATCATGTTGGTACAAAAGAAGGATGGGACTTGGGGACTCTGTATTGACTATCGGGTGCTGAAAAAGACCACTGTCTGGAATAGGTACCCGATCACACAGATTGATGACCTTATAGAACAAATCAAAGGAGAAAAATATTTCAGCAAGATTGACTTGAAGTCTAAGTATCACCAAGTACTAATCGAACCCTATGATTTGTGGAAGACTGCCTTCAAATCCAAGGAGGGCCTTTTCGAATGGCTCGTCATGATTTTTGGGCTGACGAATGCTCCTACAACCTTCATGAGATTGATGGATGACATCTTGCATCCATTCACCAACTTATTTGTAGGGGTGTACTTGGATGACATTCTGATCTTCAACTAGACATGGGGAGAGCACCTCCACCACATCCGAGAAGTCCTCCAAACACTACGACAACACAAGTTGTGTGCCAATTTGGAGAAATGAAATTTTGGCATGACCTAGGTTGAATATCTAGGATACATTATTGATGAAAAGGGGGTGCATGTGGACCCAGCTAAGATCCAAGTCATTTGGGATTGGCCAGCTCCAACCTCTCTAACAGAGCTTCGCAACTTTCTAGGTCTTGTTAATTTCTACCGCAAGTTCATGTTGGTATTCTCTCATATCACTTGGCCCTTGAGTCAAGTCACCAAGGGAGGAGTGAAAGAAAAATTCTTTTGGTCGGAATCTCAAGAGAAGGCATTTGTAGAATTGAAACATCACCTCTGTTCTGCCCCATTGCTCACATTACTAGACTTGCAACAACCATTTGAGATTGAGACAAATGCATCTGAATATGCTATTGGGGTAGTTCTTACTCAACAGGGGAATCAAGTGGCATATCACGGTGAGACATTGTCTGGCACGGTTTGCAAGTATCCCACTTACAACAAAGAAATTTATTCCATTATGCAGGCTTGTCGACAATGGAAGCATTACATTTTGGGGAAGGAAACCATCATCCACACATACCACTGATCGCTATAGTTCATATAGACACAAGGGAAGTTTCAAAATTATCTCCATCATAAGTGGTCCACATATCTGCAATAATTTCATTTGAACATCAGGTATAAGAAGGGTAGCACCGATAATGTTGTAGACTGCATAATCCAAACACCGATCTTGTCCATAACCACCGTTCTCAACTCTTGTGGGCACGATACTTCTGATTGGTTGCTTCTCTACAAGAGTGATCTAGAATTCAGCCACACATACAAGGCACTCTTGTGGGGTACGCAAATTCCAAAATTTCACCTCCAAGATGCATTGTTATATCACTTGGGACACCTTTGTGTTCCTTTAAGCGAACTTGCCAATATGATATGGGAAGCACATTACAGTCGAGTCGCTAGGCATTTTGGTGTTGATAAAATAGTGGCAATACTGCGGAAGTATTTCTATTGGTCGAACCTTTGATAGAATGTCGGGAATTACATCAGATCTTACACTGCTTACACCATTGCCAAACTGACCATCAAGAAACAAGGCCTCTATACTCCACTACCTACCCCTATTTGACCTTGGGAATCCATCTCCATGGATTACATGTTAGGCCTTCCTTCTACTAAGCATGGAAATGACCGTGTTTTCATGGTCGTCGATATATTCTCGAAGATGGCCATTATGGCGGCCTGGAAGAAGAAATCATAGCAGAAGCCACTGCTAAACTCTTCTTTGAACGAGTGTGGGTGCACTTTGGGATCCCATAGTCTATCATATTAGATCGCGATAGCAGGTTCCTCAACACATTTTAGTCTAGCATTTGGTCAATGTTGGACACCTAGCTCACCAAGTCCACAACTTTCCATCCCCAAACTGATGGCCCGATAGAGGTCGTCAATTGGATAATTTTACACATTCTTCGAATGTACAATTCAAAGAATCCACGCAAATGGGATGATAGCCTCCCCTATTTACAACATAGATATAATCAGGCTTTCTACAGCTCAACCTACCACAACCCCTTTTAGGTGGGCTTGGGATTCCAACCACTATGTCCCATTGACGTAGCCATGCCATTTGTGGCGACTCAGGCCGATTCGGCTCATATCGAGTCTAAAGTTGACAAAGAAAATAACTTCATCGAGAGAATTCAGCACATCCATCAACAGGTTCATGAAATATTGGACAGATCCAATGTTATGTATAGGAAACGATTTGATCAACATCGGGAGCCACATCGCTTCCAGGTGAGTGACAAAGTGTGGCTACGTTTGTAGAAGGAGTGCCTCACTCGACCTCACTGCAAGCTTTTCCCCCTTCGATATGGGTCGTACACCGTCACCAAGGCTCTAAGGAATAATTCCTTCGAGCTCAATATTCGACCATTCCTTGGTCTACACCCAGTATTCAATGTAGACTGCCTTCATCCCTACTTCCTACCTCTACTGCACAACTCTCACATTGCAGAAGAACTCGCACCAAAATATTTAAACACAGACTACACGAAATAGGCCACCATATATTGTATCATGGACATGCAAATCACGAACAGTCACCAACATAAGATCCAAATGTATCGGGTTTTCAAAGCTCGCCAACTCCTTTACCAAGACAAGTGGTTCACCACGGACCAAGTTTACTAGAAGTTTCCTCATCTCATGGAGGAATTCAACGCAATGGGAACCCCCATTGCTTCCTAAGGGGGGAGGAATGATCCAGATTGGTGGCCACCCATTTATTCCACTTGGGGCTGCACCATTGTCCCTTTTAGTTTTTAGTTTCATCACAAATTACTATTTTTAGCAGTTTTTTAGGTCCTAAACTTCCGGAATTGTTTTGAGGCCCTAAACAACATTTTTTTGGAAAACCGGAAGCAACCTGGGTCCATCAACTGATGTTTCTCACATCAAAAGTTGTAGTCCTTGGATAGATATTTCTAACGAGGTAGGGTTCGCATAAAACAGAGATTGTATGCCAAAGTTACGTCCCCGAGAAGTTGAAACACCAATTTATCCCAACGGGGCCCATAGTTTTGGCGCTTCATCTGCTAGGGTTAGGGTTTTGGATGCTTAGGGTTTTCCATTGTTTCTAAATAATAAATAGGTCCTCGAGTGTCATTGTAACTCAGTTCAGAGGCTTGTAGCCACCACATATCTTCTCAGAGATAAGCTACCAGTGCCTTAGCTAGTTTATTTCCATTATGTTTGTAAGCAAATTTTAGTTCTTTGATATTAATGAAATGAAGTGTTATTTTTGCTGCATCTTTTTATTTATGGTTACATGTGCATTTTTTTGCATTCCTGCATAAATCTGGATCACATAAACACTTCACCCATTGAAGAAAATGCATTTATACTAAAGAAACAAAAAGAATTACAACAACTAGTTTATCATGATGATACAATGTCTCCTTAAATAATAGACTACAACATCATTCATCCTGAAGGGATCAACAACATATGCTTATTAGAATTTCCATCAAGTTGTACAAAATAAGACATAAAACAATGAAATAGTGCCAACTCATATGTTATTAGATACATAAAATACAACAAGCATAAAGACCTCGATATTTACCATTGGGAAAGTGTAATGTTGTTTCTTTCATATAGAGTGGATAAAAATATTTTCAAGAAACAATACTCTACATGGTACAATACCTACAATTTAATCAGATACATCATAAAGAAAAATGAAAGAAATTATGCATATGAAAAAAACGCAACATGCGGTGACTTTGAAGATGTAACACATGAGATTGGAAGTAAATAATAACAATTATTAAATGTAGAGACTTTTTATCAAACATAAGAATCTATTGAATAAGACTTTAAAAGTTACTTGCAAAACTTTAAAGAGACATAAAATACATAATATACAATAACACAATAAAAATGCTTTTCAAATTGTCAAAAACCACACATAATTGATGTTACATAATTATTTAACATCAGAAATCAATTAAATCGAGAACAAGAAACAATAGTAAAGGACATGATAATCCAAAAAATCCAATTTACTTATTGCTAACATGAGGTGCAGGAATTGGGAAAACATTCACCACTATAGAAATATTCTAGGCACTGATGTCATTGTACAATAAAGAGATGTGCTAACACCCTTCACAAATAAAACGAGTTACAAATACTTATGCTAAAAAAACAATGTTTAATGCAGGAGGGATCATATTGCACTCTTCCCTGTATATGCCATTTAATAAATTAAGTTACTTGCCACTAAGTAGTGAAAAGTTGTATGGCTTGAAAAATTACTTTCAATAGCTTCGTGTATATCTCATCGAAGAAGCATCACTAATTGGAGACACATTCTTGTACAAAGTTTACAACCATTTCTGACAAATGAAGCACACACCAACCAATTACTTTAGCAATGTTGACTTAATACTATCAAGAGACCTATATTAGGAAAAAACTACTAAGGACTCATTGATCTTTCAGAAAACATCTGTGATAAAAAAATAATGTGATCCTCATGTCGGGAAGATGAAATCAAGTTCTATGAATTATGTGTCACATTGCAATAGAAATACATTGATTTCATTAGGATCGTAAACAAAATGAGTGTCAATGAATAATTAGATGAAGACATCAATTACATAAATAGACATTTCTATAAAACGACACTAATAGATCCATTGTTTCCATCTATTTGTTTATAGAAACAGAGATGTAGATATACACAATGAAAAAATTCTTCGGCTAGGCAATACAAAACTAATATTCATTGAATTTATGGACGAAATTGAAACAGATCAAGACAGGATATCAGCTTATGAAAAAAATGCCATTACCAAAAAGGATACTGGTTAAAAAAATTATTTTAGTTAAATTACATGGTAAAAATGAAAAAATAGGAGGAAAACTAATCAATTGTGTGGATGGTATCTTCAAATCATATACAACAAAACAAAAATATTAGGATGTCATTTCAATAGAATTTCAAGATCAGGATATTGGAAAATCACAAATAATTAAACAAATTCAACTATATGATAAAATCATTGCATGAGTTGGACACAAATAATAAAAGTAGTAAGAACAAATACAATTTATAGAAATAAAACTGAAACAACTATTTGAAAGAAATTTCCAATACAATTAGCATGCACTCAAACAATTCATTGAACACAAGGCCTAGCTCTAAATGTTCTCTCCTTTGACACAATAGGTCTCGGACTACATGGAATTGTGTGCAGAACATTATGAAGATTGAAAAACATTGATTCAGTATATTTTTTCAATAAATTATCACAAAACAACTTTCATGTGATAGATAAAGTATCACATCAAACGAGTTGTCTAATAACAAAAGCACCATGGCTAGAAAAACAAATACATAGATCAATATCCTCTAGAAGCTTGTTAGATTCTACATTGAACACATGTAACTTAAAAAATCATTTTGAGGATATTTTTCAAGACAAATTATTAATGGAAAGCATGATTATTTCCTTCAAGGAAATCATCTACAACAACTATAAACAACTGATCAACTAAGCAACTTAAATTTCAGCATAGTGTATTTTTTGCATGGAGTTCCCACTTGTTTGAATAAAATAACGAAAATAAATAGATAAAGATATTGTTGTAATGAAAAATTTGAACTCATAGTCATAATATACATGTTGAATGATCAATTTTCATATTCATCATCTATGTTACACCATTCACACCTATATCAATAATAATTGACACAATCACACTATCAAGCACTGAAATACTACAAAGAGACCTATCTTTATAGTAATTGGAAATTTCAATGTTAATACTTGTGTAAAAAATAAAAGTACAAAGTTAATACAATAATATATGCAACCTTTCCAATTGCAAGAAATTACACATTGTTTTGTTCAAAAAGGAAAATCTGTCATTAATCATATTTGGAAAAACTAACAACTTGAAAAATGTAAATTATGACCACAACATAATTCATTTTATATTATACTTTATCTAACATCAACACTTCATTGCTTCACAACAATTTCTAGATAAGAAATTGCTTCAAAATAATATATCAATGTTTTACTATTTTTCTTTCTGCACCAATTTGAAGGTAAATTTCTTGCCTTGCATTTTTTTCATGCTACAACATAGGCTAATTCTACATTTTTATTATTGACCTTATGTGAATTCCATTAACAATTTATTTTAATTTCCTTATATTTATTAACATCTTGTTCATTTTTTTACCAAATAGATAATGAGCAACAAAATAATCATTTTTTTCTCTAACTATTGGTTAATTCGAACCACTTCTAATATACAAGTTTTTTTATATTATATTTTTCAAACTTTATTCTTATTTATAACATGATAAATATTCTAAAAACATCATGAAAATATCACGTGCAAGTGAAGCAGGAAAAAATTAATATTTGAAACAACACAAAAAAGGAAATATTATCATTTACAATTCAAATAACTTGTTTCCTGACTTCTTTTTAGATTGTCTTTCACTTTATTTACGCTTTACAGAAAATTCTTTGAGTCACAAACACAATTCAGTACCATAAATACTTATAACCATTGAAGAGTTGACTAGCTGCAAAATCAGAACGACTTTCCATGGTAACATTGTTATCACATATAAGACAATGCAAAATCAGAACGACTTTCCATGGTAACATTGTTATCACATATAAGACAGATAAAAGAAATAAAAACAAAAGAAATTCTTCGATCATATTTGAAAGATGCCAATGGTCAAATGACAATCACATTGAATATTCATGGAAATATTATGAATGAACACGAGGAAAACTAATTTGTATTACATATTTCTTAATTGGGGAAAACAACATATGATCATGGTGAGTATAACTCTATACTACTTTCAAACAAATATAGAAGCATAGAAAGTATTATTCTTGTCTTGCAATAGTACATCTTCATCCCAAACAAACAAATCAAAAGGATTCTAGAAAAAGCTGAATACTACACATATGGGACAATAGGACAATAGGTGCAATTGTAACGAGTACAAAGAAATTAGGAATGCAATATACTTTGGAAATCAATGATGTCAATGCGTAAAATGAAAAGACACTGCATGTCTACCTGTTTCACTCCATAAGTTACATAAAAGAAAAATAAAGAAAGAAATCATTGCTTTTCTACAAATCCATCTCTTCATGTTACACACTTTTAAATTTTATCATCATTTGTACTCAAATATGATTCCATTTTAATTCATAAAATAAACTAATGCATATATTTTATTGTAATTAAGCTATACCTATTCCCATCATTTGCAATACAATTTGATTTCATCCAAAAAGAAGGTTCTGAACAAATAATTTTCCATCATGTTATTCAAAAATCTTGTCAAACAGAAAGAACCACATGACACATTACACACTGGGAAGTCAAATTTCATCACAACATTGAACACAAAAAAGTCTTTGGAAGATCTTAAACTATTGTTGAAAAAAAAAAAAAACGAAAAAAAACGTGAAACATCATAAATAGAACATTTTATGTGTGAGATTGAACATATTTTGGGAAAAAATATGTGTATTTCTTAGTAAATACATTGTTTTATATGAATGGAGGAGTTGCAAAAGTACCATGTACTCATTGAGATATTGCTTTAAGAATATTATTTCTGCACCAATTTTAAGGTAAAATTCTTGCCGTGCAATTTTTTTATGTTACAACATAGGCTATTTTCCGTTTTTATTATTGACCCATATATATTCCATTAAAAAATTATTTCCATTTCTTTATATTTTTTATTATCTTGTTTTTTTTTTCCAAAGAGATATTGAGCAAAAATACAACAATTACTTTTCCTTAAGTATTGGTTAGTTTGAACTAATTCTAATATACTAGGTTCTTTATATTATATCTTTTGATACTTTAGTCTCGTTTCTAACATGATAATTACTCTTACAACATATTCTTACAACATCATAAAAATACCACATGAAAATGAAACGGAGAAACAATTATTTAAAATAGAACAAAAAAATATAAATTTTGAATTTCAATTCAAATAACTTGTCTCCCGATTTATTTTTAAATTCTCTTTGACTTGCATTTTCCCTTACACAAAGTTATTTGATTCATAGACACAAATCAAGACCCTGCATACCTGTAACCTTTGAAGAGTTTACTAGCTGAAAAATCTGGAAGACTTTCCATGGAAACATTGTTCCCACATATAAAATAATGCTATATAAAACACAAAAGACAAATGAAATTCTTCTATTGGATTTGACAAATGCCAATGCTGAATTGATAATCACCTTCAATCTTCATGGAAAAATTATGAATGAACATGAAGAAAAAATTATTTTAGGAAAGGTTATTTGTACAATAGATTTTATAATTGTAGGAGAAAGAACCTATGGTCATGGTGAGTCTGATTGCATACTACTTGTAAACAAAGATACAAGCATATGTGTACCAAGAGTACAACTTCATCCCAAACACATCAATCAAAATCATTCTACCAAAAATGGAAGAATATCCACATGGGATAATAGGTGCAATTATCACAAATGCAAAGAAACCTGGAATGAAATGAACTTTGGAAATCAAGGACATCAATGCATTGAAATGAAAATTCCATTGTAATTCTACCTCTTGAACTCGACAAGTTGTGTAAAAAAAATAATGAAAGAAATGATAGCTATTTGAGAGCTTTATATCTTCCTATTACGCATTTGTAAATTTTCTAATCCTTTGTAATCAGATATGATTGCTTTTTACTTCATAAAAAAAAATGCATATATTTTATTGGAATGCAGCTATATCGATTCCCAGCATTTGCAGTAGAATTGATTTCATCCAAAATTATCTCGTGAAGAAATAATTCCCCATCATGTTATTCATAAATTTTGTCAAACAAAAAGCAGCACATGGCACACTATCATTAGAATGATGAAGACAAAAAAGTATTTGGAAGACCTTAAATTGTTGCTCACAACTACTAAAAAAAAAAAGGTGAAATGTCACAACTAGCACATTTTCTGTTATATTATACATATTTTTCAGTAAAATTATATGTATTGATTATTACAAACATTATTTTTTGTGAATTAGGTTGACGATGTGCTAGTCATAGAAAATAAATCTTCAAATCCCTTTCAGTGTGTTTTCTCACAATGCAACGTAGAAGTAGAAAACTTTGGTTATGTAGAAGGAAATATGTTGCATTGTAGAAAATATGAGGCACAGGATAATTTTACCTACCAACAGCAATTAAAGTGCACAATATTGAACGCAGAAGTTGTAAAACAACCATGTACTCTTACACATATTTCTTTAAGTTGATCATTGTTAGATTTGATATCTTTGTCCATGAAGAATATATAAAAAAAACATTGCTATATACATGTTGTGCATCTTCAGTGTTGCAGGAAAGTTTATACTCAATCATGATGATGTAATTATTGATATACAGAAAATTTTCACATGAAACACATTCTTGTAAGCACTACATTCATAAATATTAGTGTCTCATATTCCTCGTGAATTTTTATATTATTTAAATATGCTAAAAAGAACTTATTAATTGTAGAAATGGTTCAAACATTAATTCAAGACTTGTCTACTCAAGGATAGAGATTGCAAGTACTTACCAACTAGGAAAAGTCCTCAGGTCACAACTTCTTTCCTATCCTTTTGGTTATTATCAGTAACATTAAAGAAATTTCAGTCATTTTGCACAAATAAATTGTTTTTAACTTTTTTGTTTGTTATCAATAACCTATAAGAGTTAATTGAATTATATATATATATATATATACTCCTTTCCTTTGCTTTCCTCGCTGCGAAATTTTGTTTACCTGAGTTTTGGGCATGTTTTTTACATTGAATGCAAAATAATTCAAAATGTATGTGTACTACATCTCCGAATATATCTATGGGTTCATTCCCTCTTTTTATTAAATCCTTAGAGTGTGTTTGTTAGTATGTTTATTTTTGTAAGGATCCTAGATATTTGATATAGTCCCAAGGGTTTAATTCTATTTCCAATGAAATTGCTCGTATGCATTTTTGTTAATAGCTTTTAATGTGTAGGTATATGTAATTATTTATTTATTTATTATACTTTAAGAAAGGTTGTCTAGATTACCTGGTGTTGGTATGGTTTTTGTTCCTTGTGTTAATATAATTACTTAGATCGTGTTTGTGTTAATATAATTACTTAGATCATGTTTGTTAGCAGCTTTCCCTTTGTGAGGATCCTAGATATTTGATAGAGTCACAAGGGTTTAATTCTATTTCCATGAAATTGATAGTATGATTTTTTGTAAATATATTTTACTATGTAGGTTTATGTGATTATTTATTTCTTTATTTTACTTTAAGAAAGGTTTCCTAGATTATCTAGTGTTCATATGGTTTTTGTTCCGTTTGTTAAAACAATTCCTTACATCTTATTTGTAAGATGAATTTGATTTAATGGTGTCTGTGATTAGTAAATGAGCACCCTTTAAGAATATTGTTTTCTTCCCCATGCATGTATTTTCATGTGAATCGATTTTACTGTAAAGGTGAGTGTAATTGTGTTGGTCCTTGTATTGAGAAAAATTGTATCTTCCTATTACCATTGTTTCCATGGAAATTGTAAAGTTTCATGTTGATAAGGGCGTGCATTTGGGGTGCGAAATATGGGAATCTACTTTATATTAGTTTGTGATGTGATATAAGGAACCACATTATACCCATGTTGTTTTAGTTATATTAAAACTTGTATAGGAGATACTTTTAGAATATAACTACACAATGCTAAAAAAAATATACAATTTTATTCATAATAAAAAAAAAATACCTTTTATTTCTTTTAGTAGTGCAATCCGCATGCATGTTTTACTTTTATTTCGTTGCATTTTCATTTTCCAAATGGATGTTTCTTGGAATTGGCTTGGATTATTTTTTCTATTATAGCGAGTCTAATATGCAATGTTGGCAGGGTTCATGTATTTATTATTACCACTTCAATTTTTGAAACAATTTCATTGCACTTTATATCGTCGCATTTACCTCTTCCAAATGGATATTGCTTGGAATGGGTTTGGATTATTTCTCCTATTATAGTTAGTCTAATATGAAAGGTGGGTAGGGTTCATGTATTTATTATTACCACATCATTTTTTCAAACAAGTTCATTTCAATTGTTTGAGTAATGGAGTGGAAGACATTTTGGCAAGTGTTTATAAATTTGAGATTCCTTCATGTTTAGCATATGCAAAGGAAAAATGATTTTGATTTTATATATAGAATATAATTAATATTTCTCATATAAAATCCTTATGGGATCCCATCATATTTCCTAGAATATCTAGAATATGTAGATTGAGGGTGTCTCAACAACTACAATAGAAATTGAACGTGTGACTTATGGCCTTCCTATCATCAACATGCCTTTATGTAGAGACTTTTTGCCTTATTAGATACAAAATATATTATTTAATTTTCATTGTGGTACTTACACTTATATTTCCTATCAAATTGTTATCCTAAATTCCAGAATTTAGTGATGATTTCTTGGATGAAACAATGAACAAATTCCAATCTTTTATCTCGGAACTGCTATGAAAAGCTCTATGTATCATGTATTGTACAAATTCTTACTCTACAAATTATTTCTCTTTAATTTTACTTGTTATATATATGTTGTTTTAAATATTAGCTTCTCATAAATGTTACAAGATTATTGTAGACAAGTTTTATGGTTTGTCTGAGAGTCCAATGAAAAAGGATGGGTATATAAAACTCTAAAATCAATATTTTTCACGGGTTGATCATGTCTTTCATTTATATTTGAATTTTTAAAGAAATCAAATTGATAAAAATATGTTTTTCACATATTGAAGTGTGTGTCATCAATATCTGTGATTTAAGACGAACTTGGCATTTCGGTTTTTCAAATATTGTAGTATTCATTTCATCTTAGTTTCATTTATATTTTCATTTTTGAAACACTTATATTTATAAAAGTATTTTTTTCACACATTGATAATATGTGTCATCAATATCTGTGACTTAAGACTAACTTCTAATTTTTATTTTTCAAATATTGTAGTACTCATTTCATCTTAACTGGAGCAACTTTTAAATCCAATTACTTTTTGCATAAGAGGCAGGTATTATGTAGCAACACTACATATTACAATTGCTATATAAATAAAATTTTCTTATGAATATTAATTAATGACTAAAAACTAATTCCCTCTTTGTAAATCAAACTTCACAATAAATCCATTTAAAAAAAAAAAAAAATCTCTTAATTCTATTGATCTAGTCAAAGAAAATCCACACATTCTACAAAATTCCAAAACATATACATTCTATAAATGCCAAAACACAGACAAGAAGGGCACACACCATGACCTCAGCTAAATTATTTTTTGACTTTTCCTTTACAATTCAAAATTTTTCTTGTGTGCATAGGTTTTCGATTTCTACGAGGAAGAGCACTTGCAATAGGAAAATGTGTCCATAGTTCGATTCCTCCACTTGCTATTTTTACTGCTATTTTTTTTAGTTTCTCCCTCTTTGCATGGTGCATTCATTGGCTATGGATTCCCTGACTGAGCCATTAGAAATAGAAATGCTACGTACCTTGGGTGGTAATCCCACAATTCCCCTCCTCTTTCCTAACTCTCACCATCTCAACTGACCCCGCTTTTTTCAAAGTGAGAACCGACAACAAAATAAAAAACAACGATGTAGTTTACTTTGAGACCTTTTGGAGATAAATGTGATTTTTTTATGGATGACCATACATACCATACCATTGATAATTTTTTCAACCACATCTTATTTTCTTCATGTCTACATTGACATGAAATATCTTTGACGCCCTATCTACCAATCCATCCATTGACCAAGTTCTTTGAACTTCGTGTGAAGTGTGAACTTCCTATTATTTATTTCATCTATATGCACACTTTAATGCTGCTGCAACTCATCTCCTGTGGTCATTTCAAATATTTTCAAAAATTCCAGCTTATTCCTTTTCATATTGATTCCCTATTCAACATTGTTTTTTGAATGAAGTAGGATGGAATTTGTTTTTTCCAAGTTTTCTCATGCTTATGATTATTCATAAAGAAATTAACTTCCATGAATTTATGGTTCTTATTCACGAAATCCAAGCTTGGTTACAACGACTTCTTATATTCATTTATTTTGTAAGGATATACCTTAGTCAGTGGGAAGCTAGTGCTCATGGGTGGAGAGAATCTAGGCACATTGGAAACAATGAACACAATTTATATTTTTGATTTCGTCTGTGCCACATGGTGATAAGGAGCCAACATGGCAACGAAAATGCATAAATTTTCCTGTCCTCTGTCTTCCTTCAATGGACTTATCTATTTTGTGTGAGGGAGATACAAGCGAAATTATTTTTTGGCATCAACTTAAGCTTGCAATATGGAAGATGACAAGTGAAAAATTATTCCTCCAATGAGCTTTCATCTAGCATATAATCATCATTTTTTGTTGCAGAAATAATATTTACGTGAAAATGTGAAGTTGGGTTACACTTTTTGCCCTTTTTTGAGAAAAATCTTTCATTTTTTTCGGTTCTTCAACTTTCTACAAACTATAACAATTTTTCTGCTTAGAATTTCATTTTGCGATAGAAATAAAAGTTGTCAAAAATTTTGTTAGCTTTCTATTACTTATTTTTTGAAATTTTTTTATGCAGATTTGATATGTCAACTTAGCGTTTCTTTGAGTCTTTTTTTCTTAACAATCAAAGGATTCATAGGAAGTCATGTTAATACGCAATGTTGTATTCTTTGAAAATTTCTGTTTTTGAGAAAACAAAATGTGTTACAACAATCTAGACAGAGTCTACCTCGGTTTCATCATATTTACGAAGCCAATGGATGCATATCATAATTACTAGAATTTTTTGAAATGGTCCAATATGAAAAAAATGCATATTTTGGATATGTTTCGCAATCCAACAAATTTCTTAACATATAAGTTATAAACTAAAAATCTAAAAGCTACCCATTAGAGCCGACGGACCAATGTAATGCCCCATAATTTTTTCAATTTTTTTTACAATGTATTTTGGGAGATATAGAATTTTGATTTCACTGAATCACAATGACCCTCAGAAATTGTTTGCACCCATTTTATTAGAAAATTAATTAAAATTAGTAAATGTTTATGAAATTCCATAAAAGTTATATTTCTTAAAAGTAGATTCAATTCCGAAAATGCTTGTCTTGGTTTCGACAGTTAATTCCGAATGTTTCATGGAGTTTAATCAGTCCAAAGTTGCAGAAATGTCAAGTTGCGTAATTGGTGATGCGTTAGTTCGGTAGAACTTTGATTAAAAGTTTGGCCGAACTATTTTTTGCGTCGATGGCCCGTTAAGTCTAACGACTTAATAGTTGGGCCGAACTCTTAATCAAAGTTCAGCCGAACTTTTGATTAAAGTTCGGCCAAACTTTAATCTAATTTTCTGTCGACTGGAAAATTTCGCGGAGCCCCTCCTAAAACAAATTTCGCGGCAAGATAAATTGCCGCGAAATCATTCATAATTTTAGCACATTTTGCATTGTATTCATAGGCTCCTAAAACAGTGAAGAAGTTTTTATCCAAAAATGATCCTATGGAGAAGGGTGGATGATGTGTGTAGAATAGTGTTACCATTCATGTGTTCATGATCCTTAGTTGTGTTTGGTCAGTTATACACTATAGTGACATCCAAGTGATTAGATATGATTCGAAGGAAAACAAGTGGAATATTATAGAGATGTTTGTCATATCTCATCAATTGTGCTAATAGTCTATAACTTCTCACATCCAACTAAGGAGCCTTAAGACATAAATGGTATCCCCAAGATACACACATCATCCAACCTTCTCCACGGACTCATTTTTGGATCAAAAGCCTTTACATTGTTCTCAATGCGAAGAATGCAAATAATTTTTCTCCTACAAAAAACCATGAAAATATGTTAGTTGATGGCTCATTGGAGGAAAGATTTCCCACTTGTCTTCCTCCAAGCTCTAAGCCTCTACTGATGCCAGAAAATATTTTTTCATGTCTATTCCTCCCACAATGTAGATAAATCCACTAGAGGAAGATACATAGGAGTCGAAATAAAAAATCTAAATTTTGTTCTTTATTTCCAATGTATTTGGATGGTCTCCACCCATGAGGACTATCATCCCGTTGACAGAAGTATCCCTATACAAAATAAATGAATACACATAATTGTTGTGACCAAACTCAAAATTCGTGAATAAGATCGAGAAATTTGTGAAGGCCAATGCCTTCGTGAATAAGCATAGGTTTGAGAAGATTTTGGATGAAATGAATTCCATCCTCTATAGCTTCATTGAAAAAAAAATTAACAAGGAATCAATATGTAAAAGATGATGGATTTTTTAAAAAAAATTGAAATGATTACAGGAGATGGGGTTGGACTTCTTGAAGATATTTGAAATGACCATAGGAGATAAGTTGTAGCAATATTAAAGTTTAGAGATATATGACGTACAAAATAGGGAATGAGATGGCTTGGTGAATAGATGGATGGGAGGATTGGGATTATCTATGTTGTGGGAGGGAGAGAGTAGAAAAATGATTTTCTGGCATCCACATAGGCTTACGACATGGAAGAGGAGAAGTGGAAAATTTTTCCTTCAATGAACTTTCAACTAACATACCATCATGGATTTTTTGTTGGAGAAAATTTATTTGTATTAGTAGGCCATGAAAACATTGTAGAACTTTTTGATCCAAAAATGAGTCTATGGAGAAGGCTGGATGATGTGTGTAGATTGGGGATACCATTCACGTCTTTAGGCTCCTTAGTTGCATGTGAGCAGTTATACATTATTAGCACAATTGATGGGATATGGAAAAATTATATATCATATTCCACTTGTTTTCCTTGGCATCATATATAATTAGTTGGATGTCAGTCATGCCCACATGCAACTAAGAAGCCTAAGACATGAATTGTAGCCCTACTCTCCACACATCATCCACCGTTCTCCACATGCTCGTTTTTGGATCAAAAACTTCTGCATTTTTGTCATAGCCTATGAATACAAATATTTTTCTCCAACAAAAAATCCATGATGGTATGCTAGTTGAAAGCTCATTTAAGGTAAAATTCTCCACTTCTCCTCTTCCATGCTACAATCCTATGTGGATTCCAGAAATCACTTTTCTCCTCTCTCCCTCGCACAACATGGATAAGCCCAATCCACTCGTCCATATGTTCACCAAGTCATCTCATTCCCTATTATGTACGTCATATATCTGTAAAATTTAATATTGCTACAACTTATCTCCTATGGTCATTACAAATATCTTCAACAAGGCCAACCCCATCTCCCGTAATCATTTCAAATATTTAAAAAAAATCATCCTCTTTACATATTTATTCCCTGTTAAAAAAAAAAATCAATGAAGTTATAGAGGATGGAATTCATTTTATCCGAAATTTTCTCATACTTATGCTTATTCATGAAGGAATTGGCCTCCACGAATTTCTAGTGCTTATTCACGAATTTTTTGTTCATTCTTTCCAATGTGTTTGGATGGTCTCCACCCATGAGGACTATCCTCTCATTGATAAAATTATCCCCTTACAAAACAAATGAATTCAAAATTCTTAAATAAGCACTAGAAATTCATGGAGTCCAATGCCTTCATAAATAATCATAAGTATGAGAAACTTTAGGATAAAATGAATTCCATCCTCTATAACTTCATTGAAAAAATAAAATTGAACCAGGAACCAATATGAAAAAGAGTGGGATGTCTTTTTTAAAAATATTTGAAATGATTACGAGAGATGGGGTTGGGCCTTTTGAAAATATCTGAAATGACCATCGAAGACACACTAAAAGGAAACGACCCTTTAGCGAAGGTTATAAAGGTGGTTTTTAATGTTATAAAATTGGCCAAAATTGTCAAAAAAACATTTGCTACAACATCCATTTATGGTTATGGAGGTTTTGGCGGAGCTTTTAATGGAAATTCAATACAACTAAAAAAACTTGGTAGCCGAAGGTTATTACAGATGTTTTTTCATTGGTGGGCTACTAAGGTTTCAACGCACTGGTGCGTGTCATCCAGACAGTGGCCCCGGGGCAGTCGAACGTTCCTACATCGAGCAACCTAGGTATAAAATTGCACCGGGCACAGTGTTGGTGATACAACGCATGGGGCCGTACCAATTGGTCTTGGTATTTGTGCGGTGCCATAGGTCGTCTCAACGCACCGGTACGTAGACTTATATAAATGCACTAGTGTGACGTATCAGACAAAAACACTGATATTTATAGTTGGTATTGGTATTTGTGCGGTGCCCATACGTTGTACAAATTGCATCGGCGCATAGTCTCACATAAAAGTACCGATGCACAGTATCGCACAAATGCACTGAGACTTTTAATTGGTTTTATTATTTGTGCAGTGCCCATATGTCATAGAAACGCACCGGTGCGTTGCAGCATACAAACGCACCGGCGTTCATTTTGTATTTTTTAGAAACATCAACCTGTGACAGTGCAATTATTGTGATTTTTCTAAATTCATTATTCATCAAAATTTGACACATCTTATAACAATATTCATATTAATTAAATTTTTATTAATTCATTTGAATGTGATGTTTGGATTAATTTTTTATATCATATCATAATTATTGTAATTTTTTAAAATTCATTATTCATAAAAATTCGACACATATATATCTTATAACAATATTCATATGAATTAAATTTTTATTATTGAATTTGAGAACGAAAATGGAGAACGCAATAGTGACAATGGAGAATGGAATAGAATAAATTAAAACATATTATATATATATATATATATATATATATATATATATATATATATATATATATATAAGACAAAATTTGTCATACAAAATGGGACAATTATTGGTATCCATTTTTCTTTCAATTGGGACACTATGTCCATTACATTAAACAAAATTTCTGACTTCACAGACAAATATTTCAAAAAATACAATGCCTTGCTTTGATATCCAAACATAGTGATCATCATTCTTCGCTTGAACTGTTGTCACTGCTAGAGCTACTTCCATGACTTGGGTTATTTTCAGGAATGTTTTGTTCATGGTGTTGATTTTTTTGTTCTTCTTCACATTCCATCTACAAACATAAAAATAAACTAAAATGCATGTATATACCTTGGTGAGAATAATGAAAACTGCAATATTAAATAATATGCATCAATGTAAATCAAAAATAAAAATGGCGTAGCATAGAAACAATTGACTCATAAACTATACACACTTTTTCAAAACCATGTACCCTGCCATCTTTCAAAATATCATCTGTTGGTATAGTTCCATACTTTGTTTCTTGCAATTTTTATACCCCATAAAAAATCATATATTTAATATAAAAGATTTTTTGTTATATTAATTATAGACGGAGCTAAGTAAAATAAGATTGATAGATGGTTACAAATTCCATAATTAATTTCTGATATGCCAAAATATACTCACAACCCATATTTAACCCAATTTCAATCAATTCGTCTGATGGTTCTTCTTTGTATGTTGGCACCTATTTGAAGACATTCAATGATGATTTTTGTAAAAAAACTTAAAAAATGCAAAAATGAAATCTAGTTAATTTGTTATAAGGAAGTAACAATTACTCACAAACTTATATATCAACCCTTTTCTTCCTTGTCGTCTTCTTTTATGTGCTAAATGGGTTCCATTTTCTTTTCTTTTGTGCAAGAAAATTCTTGAAATTTGATATTTAATGCTAAATTGTTTATTTAATCTACCTAATGATCGAAAAATTCAATGATTACATATTACATTTTAAGAACGTTGTTGTCGAGATGGCTCCTCCTGCGATGCAACTTTGTCCATTTCTTTGACCATCTCCTTGTACACCTTTTCGGACATTCCTACTGGCATATTTCTGATATCAGCTTGTGCATATTTTGAGATTTTGATAATCTTCCTTAAAATGTAACATGACAATAAACTATTTAATTTTTATATTGATAAATGAAAAGTAGATATAACGAAAGTGATATTTATAAATAATTCTAGACAAAAATTTAAAGGAACATTACTTTTTCATTCCCTCTTTTTTGTTGTTGTATGTTTTTGCTATTAAAATTGTAACATGTCTCATTGACCAATTCTCTGGAAACTCTTCCTGTAGTTTAGATAAAATTTGGTTCTCGGAATCGTTGGATTGGTTTTTGTATTGTAAGTGGAAAGAAATTCTATACATTCATCCCACTAGATCCCTCAAACTATTGTAAAAAATTTTCCCCCTTTCGTTAACCTCCAGTGCCACTCCAGATGAGATAAGGAGCAATTCATTTTCATTTCCATGTTCTATTTTTTTTCTTTTCTTAGAAAAACATTTCTTTTCTAAGTTGTTGGTCCCTATAGAACATTAAAAAGATGTTAATTAATAGAGTGTTTTACACATGTTATTTAATAATTTTAATTATATTATTAATGAAAATTAAAAAAAAGAAACTCATATTGGATCGATAGTATTTTTTTCATTCACCTGATTCATCCTTTTGCAATTTTTCCATCAAAATTTTAAGCTCTTCTGGTCCTAGATGAGAAATAATCTTATCGAGCTTCATCATTCTGTGGCTCTACATGATACAAAGTAACCAATACATATTAGTTAAACTTACATATAGTTAAAAAATAATATTTTTTCTAAACAATTTACAAAGAACTTGCCTTTTTTTCTTTTCTTGATGTGTTATGAGTATTTTTGTTACTTGATCTTTTGTCTGACATTTATTTATCAATCTGAAACATGTACCATATCATTCATTAATATATTTATAAATCAATTGTCCACTTCTCAGGTAAAAAATAAATCTCAAGAAACTGGTGCACCTTTCATGGTGTACGCACCGACGTCAGTGCGTGGGGGTATTATAAACGCACTACAAAAATAGTATAATAGACCGTACGGTGTGTGGGGGTATTATAAACGCACTGCACAAACATTTTAATAGACCGTACGGTGCTATCCTCGTAACATAGAGCACTGGTGCCCTATTTCTGATATGGTGCACTAATTTAATTTTTCTTTTTTTTGAATTTTCTATTACAAAGTACTTGCACGGTGCACTGTATAATACAACGCGCCGGTGCACTTGGTTACATAGGGCACACTGAAGAAAAAAAAATCCATTTTTTTCAAAAATTCACGCAAGGGCCGATATAGATTGGGATCTGACTATGCAAGTTGTCCTGTGGGTTAGATGTCAATCTAAAATGAAAATCTCTAATTCTGAAATCACAGAAACACGGAGAAGAAGAGGCAGAAACAAAGGGTAAAGATGGATAAAACTACAGAAAAAGTAAAAAAACTATAGAAAAAGTAAAAAAAATAATCAAATTTAATCATGAGATCGTTTAAAATTCTATGCTACAAGGTTTGAATCACCAGAGGTTTGGATTTTGATTGTCTAAATGCTTTTGTTTGAACGTATTTCGTTGCTCCACAATGCAATCATGCTCTCTTGCTCCACGTATGTCTCCTGCAAATCTCTGGCTGAAAATTTTAGCAAAAATAGTGAAATAAGGAAAAGTGTTTAGTATTTAAAAAATTGTTTTATGAAATTAGATTTTCAAAAAAATATTTCCACCCATTTTTCAATTTGCTGCTTTTTTTTCACTTAAAGAAAATAGAGTTGCGCTTTTCTTATTTTCGTTTGTTCATCACCGGTGCATCACATAATAGCACTACACTGGTGCATCCATTGGTAACATGACACTGGTGCATAGTAACTAAAACACACCAGTAAGTAGTAACGAGAACGCAGTAGTGCAGTTATCTGTACATTAGCACCAATTTGCAGTTGAGGCATCGAAATTACTTTTACGTGTGTACACCAAAATGAGACATGTTGGAAATGTACATTTTACTGGGAAAATTTTTAGGCCATTTATTTTCGAAACTACACCTCTTCTTCTTTCAAAAAAAGAAACTTGAACCTTTCCATAACCTTAAACAAGAAAAGATGCCTCATGATCTACTTGCTGACCCATGATTTGCTTGCTCATTTGTAGGTTCCTCCTCCATCTTGGCATCCAATTTCCTCTTTTCTCCTTTGTGCTTTCTATCTTGATCTTAACAAAATTTATGCAATCTCTCTTTTACGAGAAAATTACCTTGAATGTTCCGAGAGCAATGACAACAAGTCCTTCATTCTACATTTGTTAGCAGAAGAAGACCAATTTTTGACTAGACGATGCAGTTATTACATGTGGAGGCAATGGTTTCATGTAGAAAATGAGTATATGGTTGAGCAAAGGAAAGACATTGCAAAATGGGCTATTACATTATATTTTCCAATGGGAAATCAATTTGCAGGTGGAAATATGGTAGCTGCAGGTATCTACGCTTTTCTTCCCACATAAATGGTCACTACATTTCCATTTATAATGTAAGAAAATTTTTTACTGCTTTCATCCAGAGAGAGCATCATTTTCAATAACAAATGGAACAAGGGAATCCTTAAGTGTATCTCGTTCGCATTTTATTCGGCATTTCGTTCTTTGAAAAGTGCTAATTCACCTATACCTTCAAAAATTTTGATTTTTGGGTACCTTCCATGTGATATTCCTCATTATCCACAGGACCATAACTCAGACAAGTTAGAGATGTTATTCAGGTTGAATTGAAAGCTGAATATGTGATTTTATGTGACGTCAAATTTGTCATTAAAAGTTTATGTAAGCCAACCAAAGCTTGAACAATAATCCCAGATGATTTTAAACACAGTCTAGAGAATATTTCCCTTCATGGGACCTACTAGCCCGATCAACAACGTCAATTGATCTTTCTCTCTTGTCCTTAAGGGAATGATAATCCTTCCCATCATGGTGCCACTTGGCTTTATCGATTGCCTCGATTGATCTTTCTCTGTTGTCAAATATTTCCCTGCCATCCCTGTAATAATGAGAATCGTTATCTTCATGTCATCTCTTATCCCGTTCAAGACACTCAATTGATCTCTCTCATGTGCGTCTTAGATTTTTCATAAACCTTTTCTCCTTTTGTACTTTGTCGAGCTCTATAGTTTTCTGCATCCCTATAAGCGTCTTTGTATTTCTTTCTGTTTGAGTCACTCATTTTATCTTCTATAAAATTCTTAGCCCAAATTCAAACTCTCGTCTTTTAAAACCTTCATCTCCTCAGAAACATTCTTGCTCGTGATTCGAAACCTCTGTTGCTCCGGTGAGCGGGGTTTTATAGACACACCGGTATGGTTAGTAAGATCACGGCTTATGTTTTGGCGCATTTTTTTATGATGCACTGGTGCAAAAGAGTTGTGAAGCACTAGTGCATCTTAGTACTAAGACGCATCGGTGCAGGTTATGATTATAAGCGCACTGGATGAAAACCAGGAAACTCAGCTAGAAATGGCGTACTGTATAAAGTTATTTTTTTTTGGTATGTAAGATCATAATAAAATAATTATAATTCTAAAGTACATGAATTTATTTGCATTATTTTCTAAACTTTATTATGTTACAAAAATTAATCTTATTCAAGATTTATTATTTTACAATTATCTACAAATTTACAAATTTAAAAATTCAAAAATTTTAATAAAATCATTTCACATTAATACAATTAAAATTTTCACATTCATACAATTAAAATTTTATAAATATTTTACATACAATTACAATTAAAATTACAATTAAAATTTTACAATTTGATTAGAATTGCAATTACAATTTTAGAATTTTACATACAATTAGAATTACAATTACAATTTTACAATTTGTCATATATACAATTAGAATTAAAATTACAATTACAATCATTTCACAATAAATTAAATATTACAATTAAAATTAAAATTTTACATTAAATATTTTACATACAATTACAGTTAAAATTACAATTACAAAAACAAATACAATTTTACAATTTTACATACCTTTACAATTAAAATTTCAATTACAATCACGACGTAATATTTATAAATATCATGGTCATTTAATATTAAATCAATTAGTAAACATCACAATCATGGTAACGATCGTACAAACATCATATTCGACTAAAAAACAAATTCAATTTCTCTAACATCATCGTGATCATGATCATCTAACAACAAAAAAATTACCATTGTATAACATCATCACAACACAAATGCCAAATATACATCTCATGTCAAATAACTCATGCTATCACATACACATCTATGTGCAAGCTGCACATTCAATGAACATATCACCTAGCATTACCTAACAATATAAACATCATGATGATCACCAACATGTAAATCAAGTACAACTGCAACATGAACATAAATTACATGGACCATATATATATATATATATATATATATATATATATATATATATATATATATAATGTTAAAAATATACAACTGTAATATAAATGTCATGGATCAGCTCGTGGTACAACATCAATAGCAGTAATAGTCGAAGTTTGCTCAGTCAATGGTGTAGCCTCGATGGTCTATGGTCTAGCATGCTCATGATCATGAATACTGTTGGATGCTGCAGGTTGTTGACTACATGTGGCCGATGGTCCAACCTCATCTCCATGACGAATGTTGCTAGATGCTAGTGGAGGTAGCTCATCTAGCGCGGCGCGAGGTGAACGATCATGAGATAATGAGTCACTGCTTGTTTAATATCGATCACATGTTGCATCACGGCCACGCCTATAACATGCAACGGTCCTCCTCAGCTGTGTAACTAAGGTCGTCGCTCCTACAAAATGCCACATCAGCCTGTACATGTCATGCAAAATGCCTCTCCACATATGTAACAGCTTACCATCGACTTGTATGTCTCTCATATGAGCGTGCCTGATGCCTACCTCAACAATCAATGCAGTGAGTTGGTGACCCAACTCCATTCTATATCTATTATCAAGTCGACCGTACCTAGAAAAAGGCAGTAGCAGTGCACTAGCGAGAGCAAGTATCTCTGCATTGGCCTCTTGATGGTCCTCGGCATCTGGCATAGCCTGATTGTCATTAGGATCCACACCTCGATCATGTGGTGGTAAAGGCATGTCCTCGCCATCAAAAGACACAATGTGTGAAAAATATATACAAGTACATAACAATAATTAGGCAATTTCATTACACAATTTAATAAAAGCAAGTTAAAGAACATGTTAGAATAAATTTAAATAAAATAGTAATATTACCTCTATCATCTGGCAACTCATTAGCTGTGAAGAGGATGTTGGGACACCCTCGCCAATCCAATCCACCATAAGGACAGGGGACCATAATGAAGGGATGCAGCTCATCAACACTGGCTAGAAAATCTAGTGCATCATGTGATATCCTCACTCGAAACATATTCTCGCCCCTCTTGGGAATATTTTGCCTCCACATGTGCATTCGTGCCTCGAACATGGGCCTACGAGGCTGCCGAACAAAACCAAGCCTTGTCTCTAGAAACCTCTCAAAAAATAATAAAAGAGCTTTGAAAAAAATGGGAATTTTACCCCCCCTTGTGCATGACCATGAAATCTATCTAAGGCTATACAGGACTACCGCAAAAAAAGGGAATACCACTTAACAAGTCGTGGCTCCTGCACTAAATAATCAACATATTATAGAAGCGAGCAACTAATGTGTTTCCCATCACTTATGTTGTGTGAAATTTTCGAAATGACAAGTGAGAGGCAGTGCACCTCCTCACTACCAAATGCACCAATACGTAACTAACCTCCAGCAACCCGAAAATATAAAGGAGATAGTACATATGCTTCAATGTATCTCTAGGAGTACACTAACTGACTCCCTGCTACACAGCTGGCTCCTCGATAGCCCTGTAATGAAATATATATCCTCCTCAGTGGGCGCCTACCATTGGTTATGACCAACCTGGAAAGCCTGTCGGTGGGCATTCCACCTGTGGATAAGATGTCTCAAAAACAAACCATAGCCCTTTAGGGAAGTAGCCTCCTCATAGAACTTGAGGAGGCCTACCCAACTTAGAAGCCCTTGGGTAGCTATTGTAATAGGGTGAGGGTAGGTATCTCTTTCCCTCTCTCGTGCCTCCTGTAGGCGAACAATGTCATACTGCTCCACCTATTGTTGTTGTTGTTCCCCCTCTTCTCTCTAAATGATTGACATATTAAATAAAAAAAAAATTATTAAATGAGACATGTATTTAGGAAAATACATATATAATTTTTTTTGAAAAAAACAAAACAAAACAGTCAGTGTGCCACAAAAAACAGTCGCGCACTGGTTCTGGTGTGTCTTTTATTTGTCACGCACTGGGGGCGGTGCCCCAGATGACATTCAATGCACTGTAGACGGTGCACCTAAAAATTTTTATAGCACCATTGACTATGTACGGTGTTAGGAGTGTGTTGCACTGACTAAAATCTATGCCCCGACGCATATAGTTTTGTCAGCGCACCCACCTCCTGAATAATTAGATAGTCAATGGTGCGGTCTTTTACTAGGTCGCACCTTTGACCCTATCGAAATGCCAAATGCGGTGTGTTGACAAACACTAGGGCGAATATTTCCATCAACACACCCCATTGCCTCTATTCCACATAGTCAACGGTACGGCTGGCTAAATGACTGCATCGCACTTTTTTTTTAAGTTAAAATAATGTGGTGTGACTCCCGGTACTACCCCGGAAACTATGTGGATACCATTAGCACCGGTTGTGGTGCGGCCTGTAAATTTTGTAGGCAGCACCACTTACCGGTATGAACTGAGTGGCTCGAGCGCACCGCGCGACAATTTTCTTTTTTCTTTTAAATGGCTAATTTTAAGGTTATATAAAATTCTAATCCACTAAAAAGCTTAATTATGGAAAAACAAGGAAAATGCTTCTACATGTGGCCGTCGAGGAGGCATATTGGTTGTATAATTTTCAAAAGAAAATTTGACCACTGTTTTACAAAATGCAAGTAGGAGATTAGTGGGCAATGCACAGCAACAGTCCATGCAATGGGTGCAATGGGAGCACCGATGTTAAGGCGTCTCAGACAAGGATAAATTGCACCGGTGCTTGACAACTCTGGAGCACTAAGAAAAGTGAAAAATGTGGTTTTTTGGAAATAAATTTTTTTATTTATTTAACCTTGTTCCGGTGCGGGGGTTTTATAGGCGCACCAGTGCGGTTTCTTAATATCGCACTGGGTGATTTCGGTTTTGGCATGGTGTTTTGTGATGCACCAGTGCGGAAGATTTGTAAAGCACCAATGCTCTACAGTAATACAATGCACTGTTTGGGTGTGTAGGGAGCGCACATTGTCTGGTGTGCCAATGTTTTGTGCGCACCTGTGCTTTCTCTTGTTGAGCACACCAGTGTGGTTTTGGACGGTAAGCACACTGAGCGGAAAAAATCTACAAAACCCTCTACCCACTAGCCTCCTCTAGTAACCTCTACTAGAAATCAATGTCTGGGGTATTTTTATAAGGGCTTCCTCAAAAACATCCAAAAGAGGGTATTTTCCTTGTAGTGAAAGGTTTCAGCAACATTAAAGTTTACATATAGATGACATATATTATAGGGAATCAGCGACTTAGTGAACGGATGGAAGGGAGGACTAAGGTATCAAGGAGTTGTGGAGAAATGAGGATGTGGTTGCTGAAATATCAATTGTATGGTAAGTGTGACCATTCTTAACCTTGTCACATCAATCTTCAAAGATTTTTACAATTAGACTACAACAACAGTGAGATGACTTCTTATAGTGAATATTTCTATGTTATTTAATAAAAATTATAGTATTAAACTCAAACGGAAATTTCAAAATTTTCAGCACAATTAAATAGAATTTATTTAACTCTGTTTATCTTCATCTTGGATGGCGGGCTCATGGATACAAGGAAATGGAGACAAAATATCATTGGCACATAAAAGCTAATATAATCAGATGCGAAATGAACAGAACATTGGGTGGGATAAATAAATTCCCGCAATGGATAATCTAAAAGAACTATATCTGCAACTGAAAAATATACCAAAAATTAGTAAAGGATCTTGGAGGAAGGGTGGAAATTCAAGGGATCAAATCTATATAGAAAAAATGGAGGTGGGTGGTGTAAAATATACATGAAACCGACGTGATCAATAAAATTAGAATTATATCAAAATCAAGAAACTCAGAGCTGGGCCTGAGAGCCAATATCCAAGGACATGATCAATAGAATTAGATCTGAGTAAGACAGTGGATCTCAAAATCAAGAAACTTGAGTTGGGTGGGAAAGACAACCTCCAAGAACCTAGCTTGAGATAATATGTGTAGAGTCTGAGTGTGTAGTAACTATTCAAATTTAAAGAAGATAAAATATACATAAAAAAATAAAAAAATTACTATTACATTGAATTTCATCCCAAGCATTCTTAATCCATTATGTGTACGACGTTATATCCATAACCTTTACTTACATGTTTATAATGAATAATATTCAACCTAGGCATACTTACCACATTATGTAGAAGACACGATTTCTATAATCTATACATACGTGTTATATAATTGATATGGCAAGTAATCATATTAAGCATGTTTTTCAAAGGTTTAAGAAATATTTGTTTCCGATCCGTGCCTTGTCACTAATAGGCCAAGCATTACATTAACAATACTGTTGTAGGTATTGTGTGATTTATCTACCCTATATGAATATCAAATGTGAAATCATTCCGCATAAATATTTAGTCAATCCTTATTCCTTTGTAATCCAAATCATTAATAAACTGCATTGAGTTTTGATGACACTTTTTCTTCATCTTTTCGTCGCTCCATCTGGTCAGTATGTGCCGAGTCTTGAGAGACCGACGATGGAGTTCGAGGAAGGGGATTGTTAGGATAACCTCCCACCCTATCCTTCTAACTCCTTTTTGATTATTTTGTCACCCGAGTCTGCTCTCGGCTATTCAATGTCCATCTGTAACTACACACATGCTCACATAATGCCGCTCGGGAGATATGGTACCATTAACGGAGTTTCTACAGATATTTTCTTCATTTTCAAGGTGAGCCTTACTTCGCTGCTTCTTAGCTTCCATGCATGCTACTGGTTTATTAGATTCACATCTCACTATTGTCTATATGTTATTCTTTTAATTTTTGTTTTGGCTCTGAGATTTTCATTTGACCCTTACCCATTGTGTTCAGTTTTTGCCTACTCCAAAAGCCTGTCTAGCAGATTGCAGATGAACCCTACAGGCACGCAACGATGTTCCATCTGGAAACACCTAGTCGTTAGCATCTTTGCTGGCTCTGCCTCCACGTAAATTCCCAGTATTTTGTTAAACCTACTTTGTTTTTTTCTTTTCTAGACTTATACAAACTACCTTATTTTCATGTTAGCGAACGTTATTGTTCTTGCTTCCCAATTGTTGTAATGAGGACAAGTTGGTGGCTCGGTTTGTAGCTACTAGCCGGAGTTCTCGACTTCCACCTCATATGATTTGTCGTCTCAGGTAGGCATGATCATTTCTGGGCAGAGGATTTGGGTTTATAACTCTCCCTTTGTGCCTAATACCAATCCACTCTTCATTTTTGCAGGTTCTTATTTTGGTGAGGGTTTTATCTCCTCTAAGTTGTAATTTTTTTTTTTTAAGACTACGGGTGGCATGAGCATAGCTCGCCTCCTAGCCCTATGTTATGTCTAGATCAATCTTACAATTAGCCTAGATAGGCTAGGAAATTCTTTATTTCCTTTTTGTATTAGGGCTATGCCTTGAATGCTTACACACAAATATGTTGGTTTTTGACACTGTCATATTGATGGCTATGTACTGGTTCTACAAATATACAATAGGTAGTTTTGCATTTAGTCTGAAATGGGTTACATTTTCTCTATCATTCTGGTTATAGTATCTCAATTAATAAATACAGTTCCCTAATTTTGTCTCTGGACTATTAAATTAGTTTCTTCTCTCTGCAACTGTTATACATATATGTATTTCTCTATGTGGTTTCCCTATTTAGACCGTCCTCCTTTGGGATAGGAACACAATCCCTTCCCTTTGGGAATAAGCCTATAAACCTTTTAGCAAGGCTTTATGTAACAGTTTTTACCACCATGTGTGGAAATATGCGTTTGTTCTTATTTCGAACTCTTCCTTCTTACATTTCTTGAAAGGGGTTTGGTATTTACTACAATCTGAATAGTTTATGAATTATTTTCTATTCTCCTATTTAATGGAAATTTTCTTGTACTTTCTCCTTGTACAGTATAAAATAAGGTTCTTTATGTTTTCATATTATTTAATTCAGTTCTATATAGTTTTCTGCTTTAGTAAAAATAGGATCTATTTAGTATATTCTAAAGAAATGTATGTAAGTCAATTTTGACAATTCTCGCACTGGACTACCAATTAATTTATCTCATATAGATCTTTAAATTTGGTATTTACTAGCACTGTATGAAATAATGAGTAACTGTAGAATTATTTTCCTACTTAAGAAAATAAGCATAACCATAACTCATAGATACCGGAGTACCTAATTCATGGCAATTTTCCTCTAAAGACTGATGGTCCTCCCAACTAGGAGGGACGCGATTATGTCTTCAACTCTCCCCTTGCTCCTCACTAGGGTCTAGGTATTTAATGATACCAGAAGTGTAGACCTCAGGAAATAAACCTAGTATTTTCTTCTTCCGAGTGTTAATTGAGCTCCACTGGTAACATCGACAACTCTGGATTACTCATGGCAAATATCGCCTTGCTTCACCTTTTCTTCCTTTTGCACAGAACCCCATTCCTTTCCAGGATTTTTCTTTGAATCCATTCTTGGAATGGTAACTGTTAGAAATATTTCCGCCCATTTTACCTAGGTATCTTGGAAACATTTTACCAATCAATTACTTCTTTCTTTTACTTAAGATAAGTTACTCATTAAGTCTTTTGAAACATCACAAATAATTTACTGAAAATACTATGAACAAATATTCCATTTGTTATCTTTTCAAAATGTATCAAGACAAATATTTAAGTTCAGTGTTAACATTAAACAAGGTGTTACATATTCCCCTGCTAAGGCAAACACTGTCATCGGTGTTATTTAGAAGAACTATGGATCAGCTTGCTAGATAATATGTTCATCCTCCCAAGTATCCTTCTCCAAGCCAAGTGCTTCCACTGTTCCACTTCTCGAATATGCTGCGGTTCCACCAAGAACTCGACATCTGCTTCTACATGCAGGTAAAAAATGTATCATTAATTAAAATCAGAAATATTTACTTTTGTCACAATCATAATGCTTTGTTAACCCTGCCACTATATCACATTTTTGGGGTCATGTACATAAAATTTTAGTAATAATACATGAAACATGTTATGTACGAATATATGTCTTGGTAGAGCCATTTGGTAGGCCATTGGTCCTATCCTTTCCAAAACTTCAAATGGCCCACAATATCTGGGGGCCAAATTGGCACATGTGTTCCACTGCAATGTGATTTTCTTTGGTTTTATTCTTACATACATGTGATCCCCAACCACGAATTCTCGGAAAGTTAATTTTTTGTCATCGTATATTTTTTTCCAATCTTGAGCACCCTTCAAGTTTTGGCTGATTTTCTTCACTTCACGCTCAATTTCCTCCAACGTTTCTGGTCCAACCATCATTTTATTTTATGGGCTACTCAAGTTAATAGGAGTCCGGCATTGCCTCCCATAAAATTCCTCAAAGGCGCTCATCTTAAGGGATTCCTGATATCCATTGTTGTGAGCGAATTCAACCAGATGTATATACTCTTCCCACTTTCTTTATTTGTGCCCCCAAGCCAATAAATAGCATATTCTGGAATGTCGAATTTAATTTCACATTGCGATCTGAAATCACTACTCGGGGAATACCATGTAATCTGAAAATTTCCCTGATAAAGATGTCAAAAATTTGTATCGTCTTATA
This sequence comes from Pinus albicaulis, assembly GCA_034641835.2. NCBI lineage: Eukaryota > Viridiplantae > Streptophyta > Pinopsida > Pinales > Pinaceae > Pinus > Pinus albicaulis. Next base: position 1,093,946,368 of record CM076575.1, on the reverse strand, counting down.
GGTATACTGGACGAGAATAAAATGTGCCACTTTGCTGAGTCTATCAACTACCACCATAATTAAATTGTTATGCCTTTTATTTCTTGGTATTTCAGTGATGAAGTCAAGGGAGATGACCTCCCACTTCCATTCTGGTACAGGAATAGTCTGAGGAGATCCTGCAGGATGCTAATGTTCAACCTTCATATGCTACCATTATAGACACTCGGTTAAATATTCCACAATGTCCTTTTGCATTCTAGGCCAGGTATAATCCTTTATAATAGTAGTTATAATTTTCTGGTATCCTGGATGTTTGACATACTAACTCCAGTGATAATCATCAAGGACAACTCTTTTTAGATTGTTTTGGTTTGGTATATATATCCTCTTATGGAAAATTAGAAACTTCTTATCATTGAGTTCAAAATCATTCTTCTTCATTTTCTCCTTGTCTTCTTTTTCCTTCTGCCATAGGAACTAGTATTCAAGATCCTTACTAGCTGCTTCCAATATCTAGTCTTGAAACTTGAACTCACTTTGGTTGAAGTAGAGTTCGTATATGCCATGCATTTTCCTGCTTAGTACATCTGCCACTCAATTTTCTTTACACAACACATGTTGAATGTTAAAATCAAACTCTCTTAGGAAAGCACTCCATCTAGCTTGGTGTGCATTCAAGTCAGATTTTTTAAAATAGCTAGTTAGACTTCTATGGTCAGTTCTGAGCACGAACCTTTTCCCCAACAGGTAATGTCTCCATATTTGTAATGCATGTACCACTGGAGTTAGTTCCAAATCATAGGCGAAATACCTCTGCTCATGATCCTTTAGCTTCCTAGACTCATAAGCTATGACTCTCCCTTCCTAAGTCAAAACTGCTCCTACACCCTCCTCACCAGCATCCGTGCAGACCTAAAATTCTTTACTCAGGTCTCCTACCCCCAGAATGGGAGTAGTAGTTAACAGTTCCTTAAATAACTCAAAATTGTTCTGACATTCCTGAGTCCATTTGAAGACTCGTCCCTTTCCCTACAAGGAGGTGATGGGAAAGGATATTTTGGAGAATCCATTGATAAATCGTCAATAATAGATAGCCAGAACCATAAATGAATGTATTTCTACCACGGTTTTTTGGTACCCTCCATTCCATGATGGTTTTTATCTTCTCCGGGTCCACCGCAATCCCCTCCGCAGAAATCACATGTCCCAAATATTGAATATGTTTTTTAAAGAAATCACACTTACTAAATTTAGCATAGAGCTAATGTTCCCTTAACATCTTTAATACAATACACATATGCTCCTTGTGTTCTTCCATACTCTTGGAGTAAATTAATATATCATCAATAAACTCAGAATGAATTTATCCAAGTACAGGTGAAAGATTCCATGCATTAAGCTCATAAAGGTGTTTGGTGCATTAGTTAACCCAAAATGTAACACCACAAATTCATAGTGGCCATATTGGGTATGGAAGGTTGTTTTTCTTATATCTTCATCTTCGATTCGGATTTGATGGTATCGTGCTCCTAAGGAAATCTTGGAGAACATTGTAGCTCCTTTGACTTAGTCAAACAAGTCATCAATGCATGGTAAGGGATATTTATTTTTAACAGTTAATTTGTTTAGATGTCAATAGTCAATGCACATGTGCATGGCGCCATATTTATTTCTCACGAACAACACTAGTGCTCCCCACGGGGACACACTTGGATAAATGTAGCCTTTATCCATTAATTCATGTAGCTACGTTTTTAACTCGATTAATTCTAGCACATTCATTATGTAAGGAGTTCGGGATACAGGTGCTGCCCCGGGTATTAGTTCTATAGTAAATTCTATGTCCCTTTTAGGTGTAAAACCTAGAATTTCCTTAGGAAAAACATCCTCGAACCCTTGCACAATAGGGATGTTTTCTAGCGAAAGTGTCTTATCCTTAGAGGTGGTGAATCCCACTTGTATAGCATAGAGTTGGCATCCTTTCCTTATGAGTTTAATCAACTAATATGTTATAATAGGTCGCAACTGTAATGGCTCTTTAATGCCTTGAATTTCATCTCTTGTTCCATCCTTTGATTTAAAATAGATAACTTTGTCCTTATAGTCTACCAGTGACCAGTGTTTCTCCAACCAATCCATCCCTTGTAATACATCATAAGATCCTAGGGTAAAATGTTCAGTTCCACATAAATGTGTTGATTCCCAACACTCAACTCACAATCTGGTACTTTAGCACTTACCCATCTTTTTGCCCCTCTAGCCAGCTGACCTAACTAGGGATTCTTGAATTTTTGGTTTTGTAATTTACTGCTTTCTACTATAAGAGGGTGTATATAGCTCAAGTTGGCCCCAGGATCAACTAAAATAGAAATAGATTGGGTTTGCATCATACATTCTAACTCTATCATGGTTGGCTGGTAGTCTGCATGCCAATATTATAGCGTTGCATTGATTCTGGGTATGGTCTATGCCACATCCCCCACAGTCGATGCCTATTACAAGTTTGCCGCCACCCCAATTATTCCTCGATGAGAAATTTTTTTAAAATAATCTGCCTCCCCTCAACCCCCAAATTGCAACGGAGGCTTTTGAGATGGCCCAATTTCAGGTCTGCCAGAAGATTCTCTATGTCACTCTTCACCAACCCATTTGGTCTTCAATTGACTTCTTCCATTTTGTTTACTCAGTGGGTTCCTTGCAGTGCTTCGGTAGTTTCCAAATCTGTAATTTTTGTTATTGCTGAAACTTTTATGCCCTTTCCAAGGTGGCCAAGTTTTCCCAACTTCCACCTTAACATTTGACTACGGATAGCACATACGTGCTTTTCTTATCACTTCATCCCTAGTCCTTTGGTTTAGGAGCTCAATATTTTCTTTCATATGTAATGGAAAACTATTCAGGAATCACTACACTTTTTCCTTCTCATCGAGAAGATATGGTACATATCATAATAAAGAAGTAAACTTTGTAACAAACTCATCCATGGACATTTGTCCTAGTTTTAGACCATGAAACTCTTGATACTTTTGATCGTAGAAATGTTCCAGTCGATACTTATCCTTGAAATATTGTTGGAACTCATCCCAAGTTACATTTTCATCTTCTATTCCACGCATATTATTAACCTCTTCCCACCACAATTTTGCTTTCTGCCGCAGTTGATAAATGGCTAAATGAGCTTTCAAATTACTGTTATACTCGTACACTTGAAAGTACTTGTTCATATTTATGATCCAAGCTTATGCCATATCTTCAGACACTCCATCGAAGGTGAGGGGATTAATCTTCCTAAATTCACCCTGTAACTCCACTTTTTGTTTTTTCAACTATTTTTTTTCTAGATCATTTCTAGATTCAGCCTCATGGAAAGTTCAACACTTATTTCTTCGCGGCATTTTGCTGCCTTCCAGATTATCATGCAGGGATTGCTATTTTTCTCCTTCTTCAAGTGTTCCTATGAGTACTTGGTTTTGAATTAGGGTAATTATGTCAGTCCAATAAAATATTTTAATATCTTTTCATGTTCTATCATCAATCTTCCATTATCACCCCGAACTTTGAGCATCTCTATTTGGAGTTGCTGCATTGTCTCAGGCGATCTGTTTGTCTCTTGTTGTTGGTTTCCCAACATTCTGTTGGTTTGTTAGTGATGGTCTATGCTTAACTGCACCCACATTTTGGGATTGACCTCCAGTTTGGTCATAGGATGGGTTTCCCCTGTGTTTTTTGGTTTCTGATGACTAGAGCCCCTCGTCATTGTAACTTTGGTGCAAATATGTTCCTAAACTTTGTACAGATCCAACATTTAAACTTTATGAAAAAGAGATAATATCAAATGAAGAATTATCTTGTAATTTTGTTTGGGTCATCTAGCCCCAACATGTAACCACACTCTGGTACCACTTGTAAAAACTATTCAACTTTAAACCAGATAAAATATAAATAAATAAATTACTATTACCTCGAATTGCAACCTAAGCATTCTTAATCCATTATGTATACCACACTATAGCCATCAACTTTAATTACATTTTTATAATGAATAATATTCAACCTAGGCATACTTACCACATTATGTAGAAGACACGATTTCCATAATCTATACATACATGTTATATAGTTGATATGGAAAGTAATCATATTAAGCATGTATTTCAAAGGTTTGAGAAATATTTGTTTTCCAATCCGTTCCTTGTCACCAATACACCGAGCATTACATTGACAAGACTGTTCTAGGTATGGTGTGATTTATCTGTCCTATATGAATATCAAATGAGAAATCATTTTACACAAATATTTAATCAATCCTTAGTCCTCTGTACTCCAAATAATTAATAAAATGCATTGAGTTTTGGTGAAAATTGTCCTTCATCTTTTCGTGGCTCCATCTGGGTTGTCTATGCCCAGTCTTGAGAGAGTGACGATGGATTTGGAGGAAGGGGAGGGTTAGGCTAACCACCCACCCTATCGTTCCAACTCATTTCTCATTATTCCCCCTCTTGTGTCTTCTCTCGGCTCTGCAATGCCCATCTATAACTATGCCCATGCTCACAGAATGCCGCTCGGGAGTTATGGTACCATTAATGGAGTTTCTACATAGATTTTCTTCATTTTCAAGGTGGCCCTTCCTTCGTTGCCTCTTGGCTTCCATGCATGCTACTATTTTATTTGATTCACGGCTCACTGTTGTGTATATGTTATTCTTTTAATTCTTTTTTTTCCTCTGAAATTTTCATTTGAACCTTGCCCATTGAATTGGGTTTTGGCTTACTCCAAAAGCCTGTACAGAAGGTTGCAGATGATCCCTACAGGCACGCACCAGCATTCCGTCTGGAAACACCCAGTCCTCAGCATATCTCTGGCTACGCCTCTAGATAAATTACCAGTCTTTTGCTAAACCTACTTTGATTTTTTCTTTTCTAGACTTATATAGACTAGCTTATTTTCATGTTAGCTAATGTTATTTTTCTTACTTTCCACTGGTTGTAATGATGACAGGTAGGTGGCTGGGTTTATAGCTGCTAGCAAGAGTTCTCGACTTCCACCTCATACACCTCACTGTCCTAGGTAAGAACGGTCATTTCTGGGCATAGGGTTTAGGTTTAAAACTCTCACTCTGTGCCTAAGACCAATCCAATATTCATTGTTGCAGGTTGTTATTTTGGTGAGGGTTTTCTCTCCTCTAAGATGTAATAATTTTATTTTTTTTGAAGCCTACGGTTGGCATGAGCATAGATCGCCTCCTAGCCCCATGTTTTGTCTCGAGCCATCTTACAATTAGCTTAGATAGGGTAGGAAAGTCTTTATTTCCTTTTGCAATCGGGCTATGCCACAAATGATTACGCAAAAATTTATTGGTTTTTGGCACTATCATATGAATGGCTATTTCCTAGTTCTATAGATATACAATATTTAATTGTCTTTGCCTCTTTTCATTTAGTCTGAAACGGGTTACAGTATCTCTATCGTTTTGGTTGGAGTATCTCAATTAATGAATACAGTTCCCTAATTTTGTCTCTAGATTGTTAAATTAGTTTATTTTCTCTGCAATTGTTATACATATATGTATTTATTTATGTCGTTTCATGTTTAGACCCTCCTCCTTTGAGACAGGAACCCAATCCCTCAATCCCTTTCCTTTGGGATTCTAGTTCTAAATCCTCTAGCAAGGCCTTATGTAACATTTTGTACCACCGTGGGTTGAAATATGTGTTTGTTCTTATTTAGAACTCTTCCTTATTACATTTTCTTAATGGGGTTTGGTATTTTCTGTAATACAAAAAATTTATAATTGTTTTAAATTCTCCAGTATAAAAGAAATTTGCTTGTACTTTATCCTTGTACAATATAAAAGAAGGTTATTTATGTTTTCATATTGTTCACTGCAGTGTTGTATAGTGTTCTGCTTTTTTAAAAATTGGATCTATTTAGTATATTCTACAAAAAAAGTACATAAGTGAGTTTTTCCAATTCTCACACAATACTACCAGTTAAATTCATCTCATACAGATCTTTAAATTTGGTATTTACTAGCACTGTACAAAATAATCAGTAACTGTATAATTATTTTCCTACTTAAGAAAAGAAGCATAACAAAAACTCATAGATACGGCAGTACCTAACTCCTGACGATTTTCCTCCACTGGTGGTCCTACCAGCCATGAGCGAGGCAGTTATGTCTTGCGCTCCCCCATTGCTCCTCACGAGGGTCTAGGTGTTTAATGAGACCATAATTTTAGACCACAGAAAATCAATCGTTTCTTCTTCCAGTGTTAACTGACCTCCACTGGTAACATCACCAACTCTAGATTACTCATAGAAAATATCCCCTTGCTTCACCATTTCTTCATTCTGGACAGAACCCCATTCCTTTCCAGGATTTTTCCTTGTATCCTTTCATGGAATGGTAACTCTCAGAAGCGTCTCCACCCTTTTTACCCAGGATTATTGGAAACATTTTACTGATCAATTACTTCTTTTTTACTTAAGATAAGTTATTTATTAACTCTTTTTGAAACATCATAAAAAATTTACCCTTTTTACCCAAGATTCTTGGAAACATTTTACGGATCAGTTACTTCATTTTTTACTGAAGATAAGTTATTTATTAACTCTTTTTGAAACATCACAAAAAATTTACTGAAAATGTTATTAACGAATACTAAATTCATTATCATTTCAAAATGTATCACGAAAAATAGTTAAGTTCAGTGTTAACATTAAACAAGGTGTTACATAATGTTTCCCCTTAATAAAACCCAGATTCATGTAGAAATGTTCTGAGCAGTGAATTATCAAAGATAACGAAAACAAATGGGAAGAGCAGGCAAGGAGGAAAAAACTCTATGCTGCAATAAAAGTTGGGGTTCTCAGAGCCAAAATCAAATCACCTTTTCAAAATAAAAAGCATAAGGTCAATCATAACAAGAGGTATATAATAAAATAACCTGAAATTGAACCGGAATTAGTATCACCACATTAGCAGGAAATGTACACAAAAATAGCCTAAAATTTGCAATCTAGTAAGATCGAGAATGAAAACTCTTCAATACAGCTGGACTTAAGTTGATTGTATCGGAATATGAATATTTTAGAAATAGAAGGAGAGACGAGTGAGTTAAAAAAACAAATGGATCTCAGTCGTGTCAATCAATTTTCCAAACATTTCTGAAATCTAGTTAAAATGGAATTTCCATGCTTATGAATAATTTTATATAAATTTCCTTAAATTGTCCTTCAAAAAAAGTGTGATTTTCATTATAAAAACTGAGTACAAAATACAATTGTTGTTCATTGTTCTTTAAAAACTAGGGATGTCATCCTGCAGTTTTCTAAAAAGAAACAATTCTTTTTGGGATCATATTTTCCCATATTTTCATTGTTTCTCTTTGGTCATAGAGCTATCCAGAAAATCTACATAAATAAAATTATATGTTACTATGATGCACAGAATGTGACTGTGTATTTATAATGCCATTGATTTTTCCAGAAGTATAAATGAAAAATCTCTTCAAAACAAATATTGAAATTGTTTTACTTTTAAGAGTAGTGAATACTTTGGCATTCGTGAAGGAGTCATGCACATGTAGTGAAATGAAACTTTCCATGCTCCTTGCCAATGTCTCTTTTGGATAGGCAATCATAGAGTTGGACATAATGGGTGAGATGTATTTTTATCTGGAAAAAAATGATCTTTTTAGTTTTTGGTAGATATGAATCTAGGCTCATTTAACTTTCTCTTTAAATAGGCTCCATTCCATATCAATATCATGGGAAATATCATGGGGGAGCTCAAAAGTGATAGTTAACTTGACAAGTCATTTTTACCTTACCTATGTAACAAAAAAGAATAATAAAACATAATAATGAAGAATTTTTATTTTAACATAGGGTTATTTTTGTCCATGGGGTCTTGGTTAATCGGTGATGAGGTAGGGTGTTATGGCACTCATCACAAGTTCAATTACCTTCCCCAATAGGGGTGATGTATCTTGAAATGACTTTTACTTAAATTGTTGAACTTAAGAGGTAAGATTAAGTAGGAATATATGTTTATATTTTTATGTTGCAATTATATTGAATGGTTAATAAACTACAAAATTTCCAAGGAAAAAGGAAATGAAAGGGACCATGTCTCGTATGGTTAATACACAAATCGATCCAACAAAATATAGATAAGAGACTCACATAGTTATGCGTATTTATGAAAAACAAGCTAATAGGATCCGGGGATCTTAGGGTGGAGAGGGGAGAAAACAACTAATAACATTTGGATAAAATTGCTGAGGAAAAAGGAAATTAAAGGGACCATGTCTTCTAAGGATCAGGGTTAGACCAGGAAACCAGTTAAGGGTAAACATCAACAGCCTGCCATGGAGGGGAATGGGTACCATGTCCAAAGCAGGAACACACAATATTGCAAACCCTGGAGGTGAGGGAGGGCCTCTGAGGCAAGAAAATTTCCAATAGACTAAGGTAGTTATTGTCAACAGTAAAGAAGAATAAACACTCAAGGGACACTAAATCAAACTATAAACACAATCAGAATGATAAAAAAAAGATATATATATATATATATATATATATATATATATATATATATAATTTACCAAAATAAAGTTCATCGACCAACACGAAGATATTTGATATATTTTCAAGGAAAGAAGACATTATAGATTCCTGGAACAGTATATTTATAAGCCATAAAACAATGCATACAAGTGAAATACCAGATAATAAATGAAACACGAATTTACACATATTGCCTCAAAGGTAGCACAAGACTCTTGAATAATAACCGCATTTATAAATATAATAGGTATCTTCCCTAAAAGGGAAGTAACGAAATAAGAATGAAAATATACAAATAAATCTCGTAAACAGTTTCGAGGTTCTCCAAACGTTATGACCTAACATTACATATAGCTAAAGTTACCGAGGCTAGCAGACCGTAGTCATCTCGCCAAGCCTTTAGAAATGAAAATAAGGGAATTTTTTCAAAATGCGCAGAGGTGCCATATCTGTGTCGATAACAAACTTAAATGTAACTGGAGGACATATGGCCATCACTGAGAACCCATCCACTTGAAGAAGAAGCAGTCACTAAAGGATTACCTATGAGAAGAAGTGACTATTACAACGGGGAACTTCATAATGGGGATTTAGTTGTCCATGGGAAATTTCTAAGTCACGGTGTTTTACTGGACATCAAACAACATGGGGTTAAAACTTATCTAACCCTAAGCCACATAAACTGGCAACCAAAAACATTCAAGAATAGTTGCAATTTTATACATGTAAGTTGATGAGAAGGATTCCCTTCATTCTCGTCATTAGCCGATTTAATGGATTGAGATTCAACACAAAGTATAACATAAAATAGTACAATAAACTCGGGTTATGTTCATCGCGACAAACCCGGAAGTCATAGCCAACCTAAATGGGAATTCTAACCATGGCCTTTCCTTGTGTAACTGTAGAATGATAGGGTTTGTTGGAATTTTACAGAAAATTTATGGCTCAAAGTTAGTACACCACGTTGTAAGGGTAGGCTACACCAGAGGAAGAAAAACACTACATAAGTGTTAAGAAAGGCAACTTGAACACAATCAAACATGAGGGATTCCGACCCATGAACTGGAGCGAGCCGACAAAAAATTTGACCTGTGGTGGCAACACCGGAGTCGTAAAGCTTGTAATTGAATCCTAGCAAGATTTGTAGCAGAAAACAAAATGTAGTGGAAGAAGGTGAGATTGTACATTGAACAAGAGTTAGGGTTGAAGTGTTTCGAGTTGCAGAGGAAACCAACCCTCCTCTCGGTCTGCAAAGTGAGAACTCCTCCAGCCTTCTTGTCTCATAGACAATTACCTTGACTATTGTGATTGTCAGCCATATATTAGGGAGAGGAAACCAGAGTCATTGATGGGTAATCAAATCCTAAGGATTGATGAGTGATAGAGGATATATCGAGATCGATTCTTTCTAGGTTGTGTACCATGTCATATGAAAAAATATTAAAGTGTATCCTTTCATATAGATGCGAAGAACCAAATCTCATTTAAATTCCACTACTTTATAATTTTATGCATTGTGTATAACTTGTATGATGCGATGCACACTTTCCAAAGTTGAATTGGAAATTGTATGGGCAATTTTTTAAATTTAATCCATTGTTTCAAGTTATATGGTAGTCGTCGCGGTATACATTAAGATAGCACTAGTAAAAAATGATTAAATTAATGACCAAGTGACTAAAAAAGTTAGTCACCCCAATTATTTCAAGTGAATTACTACTAAATTTGAGAAATTTTTAGTGATTGAACTAAAAATGACTAACTTAAATGACTAATTTAGTCTAGGAATAAAATATATGACTAGATGATAAGTGACTAAACTAAAAGCGACTAACTTAAATGACTAATTTAGTCTTGGGATAAAATATATGACTAGATAATAAGTAACTAAACTAAGAGCGACTAACTTAAATGACTAATTTAGTCTAGGATTAAAATATATGACTAGATAATAAATGACAAAATTAATAATGATGAATGTAAATGACTATTAGATTCCAAGAATAAAAATACGACCAAATAACAAGTACAAAAAGTATATGAATTAGTGATCTATGTCAGTAATTTTTAATTGTGTAACTTCATAAATGGAAAATTGCAATTTTGATATCGAAATGTTACATTTCACTATAGGGGTCTCTGAATCCATCTGCAGTGTTAAAATTCTCTCATCCGTGTCCACTCTTTCTATCAAGTTGTTGATAAGTGCATGACAGTTCTCCAAGAAACAATGTTGGATATCCTACCCCTCATTTACCTCAAAGTGATCAGACCCACAATTCCCCTTGCCACCATGGGCTCCTCCAATTGATGACTCTGCTCTTGAACCATCGAATCCCCATCCCTGCTAGCCCCCACTTACGTCCTCCACAACCCCCACGGGCACCCACACTAGCGAGTCGTGCACACCCATTAGTATTTCCACCCTTGCATGGAGCATCCATAATTATTGTCGAGTCCACCATCCCCATAGGGCCATACATATGAAAAGTGTTTCAGTTGACCCTGAACAACCTTAATAATGATACTCATGCTTATTTCTCCTTCACCAATTGCATTATATTTCTATGTCTAGTGGGAAAAAGTATCATAGAATACTCATGAACAAGTGTTCACTTCAAAATTAAGTTTACTCCAAATAACACACATGTAAGGACTACATAATGAGATGTTATCTTTCGATGAGATGTATCATAGAATAAAAAAGAAAAACATTTAAATTGATTCTTAATAATATTATTTATATTTATATAAATTTCACTTCTTTATATCTAAAAATATTTTTAATATACATATTTTTTATTCCAAATATTTGACACACAAATCATATTTATTTATACATTACTTAACACTTA